>NW_022261810.1:25372-48008 GCF_009602425.1 Actinia tenebrosa
TTTGGCTATATTTCAATTAAATATACTTTATATAGATCTTTACAACGTGTCTAAGGGAAAATCTTTCAACTAGAGTAAATTATTTTAATATTTTCATCGCTATTTAGATAGACGTGACGGTATTGCGTGACACAAACTCAACCTTCATAACTCGGGAACCACACATCGAAATGACTCGAGATTTTTTCTTGTGACTTATAACACTGATTTCTAAAACATATTTGAGAAATTCCTTTATACGATCTATAGTTTAGATTTTGATGTTTTGATGACGTCATGTGAAAACCAGCAATTGTTATTAGTAGAATTCTTCGATTGCACGTTACGTCATCGCGGCCATGTTGGTGCCATTTAACAAAAGATTTCTCATTAGCATCCATTGTTAACGGCACCACAATGGCCGCCATTTTTTGTCTTTTGACTCTTGGGAATGTTTGCAACCCATCAATATGCAACGTAGTAGCTCAACATGATCATTTATTATAATTAATTAATTAATTAATTAATTTATAGATATTTATTCTTAACAGCAATTGTATAATCTCAAAAACGCATTCCCATGCCACTTCTTCCAACAGCGTTTCGACACAAGTTGCAAAAGGGTTTAAACGGTGCAACGAAGACGCAATCGTTGCCAAAATTAGAAACGAATTCTACTTTCGGCAACGATCCCCTTCAAGTTATCTCGCAACATTGTTTTTTCAAATTGCGCTGTAGGTTACACTCTGCAATGCTCCATACAACTTGTGGCGCAACGCCTTTGCAAGACAAGTTGCAGAGAAAATCGCTCCGTGTAATTGCGCCCCTGATAGTAATAGTTTGGTATAGTTATATAGCGCTGAAATAAGAGGCTGGTTGGGAGCAGCACAAGAAAAAAGCCCTGAAACTATAAACTTGGGCGTAGCTAGGTTACTACTTGCAAAAGATCGAAGATTTCGTTCTGGGTACATGAATATCTATTCATAAGATTTGATATAGAGGATATTACATGGGCGCGCGGAGATACGAAATTTATCTTCGAGTGTTGAAAAGATCTCTCACAAGTGAGCGCAGCGAACGAGTGAGAGATTTTCAACACGAGAAGATAAGTTTCGTATCTCTAAGCGGCCATGTAATATTTTGTTTATTATATAATTATCAATGAAGTATGTTTTGGCTTTTTCAGGCAATTCTTTCCGTGTATTTTTGAATAGCCATCGCAATGGTGTTATTTTCACGCGTGAAAATAACATGTTATTTTCACGTGTGAAGATATCGATTTTTCGAAATAGAGAAAAATAGATATTTCATTGGTAATTATATAATAAAATGCTTTATTATTTTTATGGCGCAAATTTCCATACAAACACTACTATTATAAAAAATCAGCACATTATCGTGAAATTAATCTTTTGATGATTTGCCTATGAATCAGTGTTGAAAATAATTACCATTAATTATTTAAAGGAAAAAATTGAAATTGAGAGAGACTGGTAAGGAATATCCATATATGGTCTAATTAGAGCGAGCGATTGTTACGTAATCGATGACATAAACAAAGGATAATTTGATTTTCGAACCTGTTGGAAAGTTGTGTTGGAAGAGATAGGAGCTAATTTCATGCGATAGAGAAAATAATTGACAAAAAGCCGAGTTGAGCATTGAAAATTTAAAATTTAGTCTACGAGTCACTGATGTAGTGCCTTGAAGGCATGGCATCTGCACTTGCAAAGTCGGAAACCCGACCGGCCGGACGGACGCTTCCGTCGAGCTCGGCCCACGGCAGACCGTCGAAGATTCCAGTCCGCAGTGACACCTCTAGTGGCTCTGCAAGTGACGATTCCGACGATGGAGCCAAATCAAGTTTGAAAGCCAAAAGATATGGTAAAAGCAAAATACCGAGAGCTGTACCGGTAAAGAATGTTACCTGCTCTACCGAACATAGAACACTCGAGGAAAAACCCCAAAGAAGTGGATTGCAACAAAAACTATCATCTACTTCAAAGAATTCAAGCGCCAATCCTAAAGTTGCAGGAGCAAAGGCGTCAGGTAAAGAAGAGATAGCAAAGCTGCAAGGAGGATTGAAGCGCAAAGAACTTATTAAAGAGTCGCCCAGTTTTAACGCAGCCCGAAGCAACACGCGCACATCGGGAACACGACGAATGTCTTGGGGCATTCAAAAGAAGTCGACCAAGACTTCAAAAGTAACACCAACAACAGGAGAAAAGGCAAAGAAGGGAAGTGGTTTACCTGAGGAAGAGCAGGAAAAACCAAGACGAGGAACAACACCCAAAACATCGGCATCGAAGCATCCTGTATTTGGCAAAGTAAACAATGAAAAAGTGACATCGAAGGTACGTAAGAACTATAGCTACTAAAAATGTTAAGAATTATTTTGTTCGAAATAAATTCTAAGCATTAAAATCACAACCAAATAATTTTTTTTAAAGATATTTTTAAGTCGATAAAAGAAATATTTTTTAAACGAAATGTTTTAAGTCGCGATTGCTTTGTATGAACGTTATGAGGATTAATTCAATATTGACTAGAAAATGCTTTTGATTTCAAAACTAACTTTAATTTCAACAATATCTTTATTTTAAAAAATGATATAAAGGCCTTGTAGACTAGATTAAGCGTTTTTCCCTTCCAAAAATAAAAAATATATTGAGAAATATAAAAGTTCTTTTATCGATCGCCCTGCATGAAGCCTCCGTTGCTAAGACAGCGAACTAGGAATCATGGTTGCTAAGTCATCAGCAGCAAAGCGTTTCCTGATTGGTCATTTTATTTTGTAATTTCTTCTCATTGGTTGTAATAATTTGATTGACACATTAAACTTTTATGGTTTTGATTGGTTACCAGTGTTTGATTGACACACCTTTCAGTCATGGCTCCTGATTGGTTAAATTAGTTTGCCGTTATTACTGATTGGCTATTTCACTTTTGATTGGCATATGATAGCGAGAAAGCATCGGCGAACATCGGCGTCGACCGACGTAAGCGTCGACAGGCATCGATTTGGTGTCGACCTAGTTCGTTATCCCGAAAGATTAACGAAGGTTTCCGAAAGCTTACGCGAAACTCTACGAAATGGACCAGCGGTCATCTTGTTCAAACATACAGATCGGATAGAAAAGTTTTGAAAAACCGACTTATTTCTTTACTTTATAAAACGAATAGTTTATTTAAAACATTTTTATTTAATCAGAACTACACTAAGGTAGGTAGAGAAGGGGCCCAAACGCTTTTTTCGTTTCAAAATTGTTAATATAAAGTGTAATTTGTGATGACCATTTCAGAAAAAATAAGCTTACAATTCTTAAAAATATTAATGTAGAAGCGGATCAAGTTTGTTTATTAACAGTTTTATTCTTATTTATTTTAAAGAAAAGACAAAATACCGCATCAGCATCAAAAAAGAAAACTATAACTCCTCCTCGGTAAGTGTTATGGCTCAATTATCTTCTGCACTTAATTTATAGCTTAATTCAAATCTTAATATTATGCATTTCTTATATTTTCAATTCTTAAGTTTACTGAGTTTTAATTTTTTCCTACTAAGTTAAATTCTCTCATAACTAAAACTGCGTTATAACTTTTTTCGAATGTCTTTCAACATTGTAATGTGTAATGTGTAATTTTATTCATTAATATTGTGAATATGAAATGCATTTTTTATATATTATCAGGGAAAGAGTCGACAATAAAACACCCAAGAAGCTTAAATCTGATGTGGCTGTCAAAAAGGTATGTAAAATGCAATATATTGCTTTTGATTTTTATTATATTTATTCTACTCTGCTCTGCTCTGCTCTGCTCTGCTCTGCTCTGCTCTGCTCTGCTCTGTTTTGTTCTATCTTTTGCTAAATAACTGACTGAATCTTATATATTGACGACTCCATCGTATGCGGGCTTAGCCTAGCCTCGAATGCAGGAGTTGCTTGTTTTGTTATTCTTGTTTCTGCTTCTTTTTCCTCCAATATACTGGAGTTTTAAGAGTTCTCAATAGAGGTTTTGCTCCGTCGCGTGACGGCAGCCACATTCGACGGCAGGAAAAATACAATCGATTTTACACACACACAAAATTTTTTTCCAAGAGCAAAGGAATTTTATTGTTCTGCCATCTAACCACAGGCAGCCCAAGCTGTATTATAGGCGTGGGCACGTGATGGTGCAAAACCTCTATACATATAACTAAACCCTCCCCTTGAGCCGTGATAGCACTTTAACAACACAACATCCTAGTGTGCATTCCATCTTGCTAGAAATACGTTGTATGCGTGATTTACCTAACTATTACTCGTAGGAGGAAGAGGAGGAGTCTGATAGTTCACTAAGCGATAATAGTTTAGGATCAGAACCACAAAGTTCTGAGTATGAAGCTGAAACAGACGAGCTACCCGCAAGTGACTCTGACCCCGAGTGTGTCCTTAAAGAGGATCAGAGCCAGACAGACAAAGGGAACGAAAAACAAGAAATTGTCGATAGTGTCCACGACAATGACCATGGACTTCAATGTGTCCCTGAACAAGCCGATGGTGGAGCAAAATACTCATCGAAAGAAAAAGAGTTGGATGGTTCTGAGCGTAAAGTCGTTAAATGCGAGCCAAATGAGACTGAGACGAGAGGTCCTTCATGTATTCGAGGCTTTAGTGATAACTCAAAGATACATATCAACTTTGTATATGAAACTGAATCTGATGAATTCACATCAAGTCACTACAGCGAAAGTAGCAAGGAGCGATGTGAAGAAAAAGAGGAAGAGAAAAAAGCGGATTTTCCTGCGCAATCGTCCGACAAAAAAGACCAATCTTTGCATGACGCAGAAGAAGAACTTGCTTTGACTGATTGCGAAATAGAAAGCATTGCTGAAGATAGTGACATCGAGCAACAAGATTGTTCTTCAAAACAGAACAACAACCTTAGTGACAGGTCAACCACAGAGATAGCAAATAACACAGAAGAGAATGTCTTGCAGAATCATGTCAAAACATCATTGAAAGCTGCAAAAGAAAGTGGGCAAGCTGCCAAACAGAAAACTTCAAGTGAAGTGATAGGAAAGTCCTTATTGCCCCTGTCACATGAAGGCGATGGCAAGGACACGGTTTCTGACAAAAACCAAAGTGAAGATTCAGACGATTCCTTCTTTGGCATAAACGTTGCAAAGTTTTATGTTAGAAATACTACAGGACAAAGTGCGACGTACAAGGCAGAGGACATGGAGCCAAAAGATAATACCTTTGACATCGAAAGAAAAGATCTACAAGGTGATTATGATGGCGATTACCTAGCAAATAATTGCGAATCCAACGGAAATAAATCGTATATCCTGAACGCTATAAAGGATGAAATCTGTGCTGGTCTTTCACAAGATCCCGAAAGTGTCAATGAGAATGATGAGGGCAAGATACAAAACAAAGGCAACACGAAATTCGAAGTTATTCAGAATCGCAGAATGCTTGTTGGCTTTGAGCAGATACCATATGAAAATGATAAAGATAAAAAAAAGCTTCTATCGGTAGAGGAAGACCCTTTTGTAACTGAACTGGAGAAGCTGCTTTTATCGGCTGAGACTGATATTGACGAAGATACCAGAAAATGCCAAGCTAGCAATACTTCGAACGTAGCAAAAAAGATTACATCGCTAATTAAGGAAGAATATGTCCCTTATAAACCACCTATTGCTCCAAAACAGCACCCGAAAGAAAGAGTCTTAGGACAAAGCAATGAACTAGACAGCTTTTTAAAGTTTGATGGAGTTGGTGAAAAAGATTCAGAACAGACAAAAGGATGTTCTACGAAGGATAGCTCAACAGCAAAGCCTGAGAAAAGCGTAGAGGACGTTTGTTCATCAGGCGACACCAATGCCGACCTTCTGTTGAGAAAAAAAGTTAAACAAACTTTTGAAGGAATACTTAAGGCTTCCAATGAGTTAAGCAAGCAAGAAGCGACAGCGAGCACAAGTGCGACTTCTAAAACAGAAAGCGCTCAGGCTTCCAATGAGTCAAGCAAGCAAGAAGCGACAGTGAGCACGAGTGCGACTTCTAGAAGAGAAAGCGCTCAGGCTGCTGGACGCAGAGGAAATAGTTTGACCACGTCTGGTATGAGCGGCAGTCGAAATGCCACAGCAGGAGAATCTGGTGATGACGATCCGAATGATCCCAATAAGAGACCTCAACTGCAGAAAGAACCCGATGATATGAAAGATGAAGACACAGAGGAACAAAGACGTAGAGCTGCAAAGAAGGAATTGATCAATCAGATGATGGGGATAACGGATGGTCTTCTGCAGAATGAATTTCAGAGTTTAAGCGAAACTCTCTTCACGCGACGGCAAAGCATAGAAGCAGTAGGAACTCTGGAAACGTTTGATGAAACATTGCCTTCAAGAAAAGGTAACTTGTCAGAAGTGAGCTGTGTTCAAGCTGATGAAGAGCATAATTGGGACAGCTGCACATTAGCAAATATGGAGAACGATGGAGCAATGATCCATGTTTTGACCAATGAAAACACTCTTCTCAAGAAGGAACTTTTAAAATTGAAGTCTGAAGTTAATCAGAAGACAAAAGAGGTCATGGAGACCCGGGACAAAAATAGAACCTACAAAAATGTGATCTCCACAATGGAAGTAGATCTGGAGCTCCTTGAAGGAGAAAAGAACGAACTCACGCAAGAATACAAGGACTTGACAAATGAGGAAATACTGAAAGAATTGAGGAAGTTACACTCTGAAATATCCGAGGCATCGAAAGAACTTGCCTCAGAAGAAGTTTTGGAAAGTGAGCTTAGAGGGCCTACGTCGAGTCCATTGTCAGTGGAGCTTGCAGAGGTGGATGTTTTTAGTCAACAACCTAAAGTGGACGAGACCAATGAAATAGTAACATTGATGCATTCTATCTCAGCTATGACAGAAGAACTCAGAGATCAGATCACCAAGAGTAAAACCAAGCTTGCTAAGGCTTATTCCAACAGTAGTCTTAATGAGCTTGAAGATATGGATGGTGAGAAATTAAGAGAACTTCGTGAGGAGATAGCTGACCTTCAGGAACAGTTAGTCGAAGAACGTACCAAATTCGAAATATTTGAAAACATCTGTAAAAACAGAACCGAAGAAAATAAGAAGCTTCGTGATCGGGTAGCAGATCTAGAAATAGATGTTGCCAGGGCTGAAGGCCGTCTGAAGGAGACTATAACTTACAAAAACCGTGAGTTAGTTAACATCAGAAATAACATGGAGTTAAATGGTAATAAAGTGGACGAGTTGGTACGGGAATTGCATTTGCTGTCAGAAGGAAACTCAGCACTGAAATCTGTGATAGATTCGCTCAACAGCAGAATTCGTTTCAGAGAAAGGAGAGAGACCGAACTGGAAAACATGGTTGACGAATTGACTACAGAAAATGAAAAGTTGTTACAACAAGTTAGCAAAGAAAGGAACAACCTGAAAAACTATCAACGTGCGAACGACCAACGAATAGCAGCACATTCCATGGAAGTTGCACGCATAGAATCCGCACTGCAGGACAAGATTGATGAGTTGGTTGACGTTCTTAGCAGTATAGATAATTTCTATGCTGGTGATGAGCCATTACCGGACCATCCTTGTATGGGAGCGATTGAAAAGGGTATTAAGATACTTTATGATGTTTCTGGGTTGATGAAGGCTATTGGATGTCCTGATTTGCCAAGTGGCAACGAGATAAGTGAAGCAGTTTTACAAGAAACAAAGGAACGACGACAACTAGAAATAATGATTGAAGGTCTGAGACAAGAGGTCAAAAATCTTAAATCTGATAAGAAAAGATTTGAGATGAAGTTGAATACAGGGTGCAGAGAAGACACAGGAAAGGCTGATGAAAGAGATGAAAGAGAGACACAGTTAAGTGAATTGGAGCAACAAATATCCACACTGCAATCCGATAATACTTCCCTATCACAGCTATTGGGTGATGTTAAGGAATTAGCGGCAAAAGATGCAGAAGTTCATCAACTTCAACTTAGCGGACACCTCAATCGTATCAAGGTTCTGCAAGAGGAGAATGACGAGCAGAAAGTCCAAATAAAAACTCTAAACGAAAATTTATTGGATCGTAAAGAAAATAACCAGGCTCTGAAAAATGAGGTGGAGGATTTGCAGCTTGGAAAAGAAGCGCTTCAACAGAAAGTACAAGCGAAAGTAAAGGAGGTGTTGGAGCACATGGCAAAACACGAAACCGTGAGAAAGAAAATTCAGGAAGTCACAGCAGAGAGACAAACATTTCAACAAAAAGTTGAGAAACAGAAAAAAGAGTTGTCTGAGCACCAACTAAAGATCGAATCTTTGACTATTAAGTTAAAGGCAGTAAATGATGAGAAAGAAGATCTTAAACAGAAATTCAGTGGACAAAACGTAGATAACGAAGCTATTGATACAAAACTGGTTAAACCGGTATGTACTGGCGAAGCGGATAGTCAACCGCTTTGCAATTGTGCAATGGCTGGTTCTTCTGACAAAACAAACGATTCACAAGTACAAAATGACGAGTTAAAAGAAAAGCTAGAAGTGTGTGAAACATTCTTGGCACAAGTCAAGACAGAAAAAATGGATTATTTAAAGGCCTTAAAAGAGTCGAGACAAAATGTAAAGATGATGAGAAAGAGTTCTGATGAGCAAATAGCCAAGCTTAAACAAGAGCTGGAGGGCAAAGATCTGTCAGAGAATGAACTTCAAAAGACAATGAAGCTGTTAGAGGAGAAGATTGCAACACTTGAAGATGAAAAAGCTGAAAGTATAAAGCAAATGAAAGGAATAATAGAGGGAATTCAAGGAGAGAATGAATTGGAAGAACGCAAAAAGGAATGTAAAGAACAAGAACTGGAACTGCGAAAATCGATTTCTGAACCAAGGTCTGAGAAAACAGATGCACAGAAGGAACTATTGACCAAGGTCACAGAAAAATTCGAAATTCGCATGAAAGAGTTTGACAAGTGCCTGAAGGACCGTTACGCTCTACAGGAAGAATTGGCCTGTCTGAAGGATTTGCACTTGGAACAGAAGAAGGAGTTGGAATATGTGACCCAGGAAAAACGCAAGATGAAAGAAGAAATCAAGGAGAAAAGAACAGAGGTTAAGTTCATTCGAGAAAGCTCATCCGAAATTATCAATGACTTGGAAAAGCAGCTCAAAGATAGACAGGATTTTGCTTTGGAGATGCAAGAGAAGGCGACATTTTTAAGCCAAAGGGTCGCGCAACTTGAAGCAGAGAAATGTGAGAGTGTTAAGAAGATCGAAGCACTGATGCAGTCTTTGAATGCTAAGGAAGACATTGGTAATCATTTGACAGAAATTAAGAACAGCGAAGAGCTAAGACAAGGTGATATGATGCTTGTTTTGAAGGAGTCAAATGAGAAAGTCCTCTCTTTGGAGAAAGAGCTTGAAGGTCGCAGTGAATCAGAGGCAATGATGCATAACAAGATCTCCTCGCTGGACCTCAGGATGTCAGAGTTGAATGCGGAAAAGGCTCAGAGAGAAAACAAAATGAAAACCTTGTTAGAAGCTCTAAATGCTAAGAAGAACCTAGAAGAAGATGTTCAAAAGAACGATGAAGTGGAGAAGCAGCTTCTCCAGAAAATGGAGGAGATGAAAAGTGAATTATCTAGGTTGAAATTTGCAAAAGAGGACTTGGAACGTCAATTGTTAAGCCAGTTCACATCTCCAGAGCAAAGCCAGAATATCAAAGATGACCCACGTTTTGAAGAGAGTGCTAAACGAGAAACAGAGCTCAAGAATCAGATTAAAAAGCTCTCAGACGAAAAGATCAAAGCAGAAAAAATGTTACACGAAGGGGAATCGCAAAGTCTGTTGGTAATGAAGACTTCAGACGCAAAGATTGAGGACTTGGAAAATCAGCTGAAATGCAAGAGTCTCTCAGAGGTAGAGCTCCAAGAGAAACAGCGCTTGCTTGAGCATAAGATTTTGTTATTAGAAGGCGAAAGGGTTCAGCATAGTAGGAGTATTTCTTCGATTGTATCGAGTCTAAAGGCAAAGAAAGAATTGTGTGAGGCCGTCAAAGCCAGAGACGATGCAGAGAAAAATTACAATATCAAACTCGATGAGATGGAGACGATAGTCAACAAGCTTAGGAAAGAAAAAAGCAAGCATGATTGTGATGTGGATCTGAAGCAAAAGTACAAGGATGAGTACGAAGAATCGCGCCGTCATGTCAAGAAACTAACAGAAGATATCTACAGGTATAATGAACGTGTAGAAGAGTTACAGGCCTTTATTTATGGATGCGAAGAACAAGGAGAGGAATTCGATGAGGTTGATTTGAGTGAAAACATCGAAGACCTAAGGAGTAGCCTTGGAACATCGGATGTTGAGTTGATCCAAACTCAACAAACACTTCAGGCTAAGATTTCTAACTTAGAAGTCGAGAAAGGAGAATTTGAAAGCGTGCTTACAGCGTTGTTGAATTCTATGGAAGCGAAGGAAAAGATTGAATATTGTGTCGAAGCAACGAGAGAAGCAGATAAGAAGGTGGTGAAACAGATGGATGAGATAATAGACACGGTGCAAAGACTTAAAGCTGAAAAAGAATTGGTTGAACAAGAGCTTCATACGTCTGAGAATATTCGAGTTGCGATCGCTTTGGATGCGGAAATGTTACAAACACAGTCAGATGAAAAAATCTCGCTTTTGGAACAAACTTTGAAGGAACGTTTGGAGTCAGAGAAAGATCTCAAGGAACGACTTGAGCTAATGAGGCAAGAACTTGCACGCTTTGAAGGCGAGAAATACCAGGCTGACAAAATCCTTCAGACTATGCTAGCATCTTTACAAAGACGTGAAAAACTTGAAAACTGTTTGAAAGAACAAGAAAGAATTGAAACAGAGTTAAATTCAAACAGTGGAAGAGCGTTGAATTTAGATCGCCAAGAAGTCAAATCGGTGGCCTCTTTAATAGAACTACTGCAATCAAAAGAACAACAGTTTGGACAATGTCAGAAAGAAAAAGAAGAAGCCGAGAAGAGTCTGAAAACTAAAGAGATGGAACTAGAGTTACGGGTAAAGGATGCCGAAAGACAGTCACGTGACTTTGAAGAGTGCTTAAGGGAAAAGAATGAAACATTGAAGAGTTTAGTGGGAGAAATTGAAAAGTTGAAAGCAAATCTTACGGTCATGGAAGAAGAGAAGAAAGATCTTCAAGAAAAGCTGGAGAAGCACGGCAAGGTGTCTGAGGTATGTATGTTGCTTGTTTCACTAGAGATGCAAAAATGAGAATTATGAAGCTAAGAGAAGGGAAGAGTTGGAAAGGACAGAGAAGGGAAAGGAAAGGAAGGGAAGGGAAAGGAAGGGAAGGGAAGAGAAAGGAAAGGTGGCCAACTTACCTACCTTTACAGCGGAACCAAAGAGGCTGTTTGCTCCAATCAGTCACGTGCTTATACTGCTATTCCTTGTCTTTTCTCGCGGGTCGTTGCGATGTAGTGGAACTTATCGTTGATTGGCTTATTTTGCAATGTTTTGACAGATCAACACTGTTTAACGTCAAACGCGCCAGAGAAACGCGATGCTATGTTATGCCTTTAGAAAATATCTTTTTCAAATTTGAACGAAATTATTTCTAAACTTCCTAGGAACGCGAGGAAGAGGTAAATAAGATCATCCAAAGTGAGCAGGATCTTCTACAGAGATTATCTCATGCGGAAAACATCCTCGAACAGTTGAAGGAAGATAAGCATGTTTTGAAAAAACAGCTGAGGCAAGAACGTCTAGAGAGACAAGATGCAAGTAATAGTTACATGGATAAGATCAGCTTCGTATCGAATGCCATTGAACAGAAGCACGCAGACACAGAGAGCGAGCTTCGGCAAGCGATCGATAAATTAAATAGTCAAATTGCTACCATGCAACAAGAGAAGGAAGCGTCCATTGAAGAATATAGAAAGGCCGTAGAGAACTTAAACATGGAGCTCGTGCTTAGATCTAAACGTGAAGCGAAGCTAAGAGAGCAATTGGATGATCTTGAAGATGAAATCACAAACACAAAAACCGAGCTCAAGAAGGAAATAAAGCTGCAGGAAGAGAAGGAGAAGGAGATTGAGAATCTAAAAGGTGAACGAAAGATTTTGTCTGAAAATGTGACAAAAATGGAATCCAAGTTGACGAAAGAGCTGGAAAAGTTATCGCAACGCGAGACAGAACTTAAAGAAGAGAAAGAGACTGAAATCAAGAGGTTAAAATCAGAGAATAATGCGGTGCTAGAAAATTTGAAGACCAAGATGCTAAAATTGGAAACCGAACTGGAGTATCAAGTGAAAAATGAGGCGGCACTTCGTGAGGAAAAAGCGAAAGTTTTAGAAGAACTCAAGTTACAGGATGACATTAAAACGGAAGTAGATCGACTGAAGTCAATTATCAAGACTATTGAAGGTAGGAAAAAATTACGTTTTTTAAAAAATTATAGCTGATTACATTCTGCATTTCGATTGGTTACGTAGGCACGAGTGAAAAACGTCTGCGCATGCTCCACTTCTGAATGCAAATAGAGGCTTTGCAACATCCCGTGATGGCAGCCTTGACAGGAGGCAGGAACAATTGAATTTGGTCTAATCTGATTTACTTGAGAAAAAATTCAGTTTCCCGCAGAGGGAAAAGACTATTGTTATTCCTCCTGTCATGGCTATCGTCTTGTGATGGCGAAAGCTTCTATTAGTCGCACTTTATTCACATGCAATGTGGCGTCCACTTATAGAGCAGTTTTCGCATGACTGTGAAAAGCCCAGTGCCGTAAGCGTACCGTGCGTTACCGTGATGTTTTAATTGGCTGATTTTTTTTCTCGCGCAATGTGATTGGTCTGAAAGTGCGATGACCTTGGCGTGACCGTGTCCGTGCCGTGTTTATACCGTGTTCTGGGTATTTTATTGGATGCAATAATGATGTGATTGGTCTGGCGTATCCCTTGCCGTGTCACGTCCGTGTTCGTGCCGTGAGCTTTTCACAGTTATACGAAAACTGCTCTATTGAACCAGAGACTTGACGTAGCCTTCAATGTGCCACCCTTTCCATGCAATGGCAGATCCACGGGTGGGCATGGTTCCATTGAACCCCCTTTGTAAGATCTCGTGAAGACGATTATGTAATTTTACACCCAGTAAAATTAAATTGGAAACCTCATTTCGTGAAGCCAATCACGGCAGCTTTTAATGTGCAGCGGCTATTTTGGAACTCACTTTTTAAAAGTCCTGAATCTGACACTGCCATGCACCCATAAATTGTGATTCGATGTACTTTTGCCTTGCAGAGGAATGCCGAAGGCTAAGAGAAGAACGCAGCGACTTGCAATCTGAAGCAGCAAGAAGTGCGCAAACATCGAGGGACACAATTACAAGACTGCAAGAAGACCTGAAGAATCAAAATGACAACAATGAGAACCTCCAGACCATGGTGAACGAAATAAAGTCGAAGGAATCTTGCTTCCTCGAGGAAAAACGTAGACATGAACAGGAAATATCTGACTGCGAAGGAAGGATAATGAAACAAAAAGAGTACCTTGAAAAATCCCTGCGAAAACTCAAGAAGCAAAAAGAACACGAGCAACGTATGAAAGACGATCTTACATCTCAAGTGAACGAATTGAGCCTAGAAATCACCCGCTTGCTAGAGGTGAAACACATGCAAGAGGAAGAAAAAGCCGAATATGAGAGCAATATTCGACGTCTGAAGGTTCATATTGAGAGCCTAGAAACTCAAATCAATTATCAAAAGAATGAGTTGGTGGAGTCACAAGTTAGGATTTCAGTGCTTGAGGATTTCAAGGTAGG
The DNA here is from genome assembly GCF_009602425.1 of Actinia tenebrosa. The sequence goes on from NW_022261810.1 coordinate 39,159, forward strand.
AAAACGTCAAAGCATTTAGAACGGGGTCCACCGTGTCTGTATGACTGTGAGGGTCCTGGAGAGGTAAAATGGGAGCTTCGCTTCGCCTTTTTTGGTCTAGGAAAGTGGGATTTTATGTTCTTGGAATGGAATTCACAAACAAAACAACAATCAAAAATGGGAATGGGATTGAGATTTTAACAAAACATAGACTAAGACTATGAGATTTGGTCCAAATTGGGGCTGGAAATGGGAATAGCACTCTGTAGGACCCTGGACTATGAAAAGTTTGCGGCACGAAAGCGAAACAAATATATTGTCAATCAATATTTTAGAAACCATCACGGTTGCCGCAGGCTTGCGGTCGCTCTGAAATGAGCGTGTCACAGAATCGTTCTTGTTGTCAACAAAAATGTAACCTTAGTTACATGCAATTATTTAGTCAATTTATGTTTCGTCACGCGTTTTAGGTCCAGAGCGATGCTGAACATGAAAGACGACAACAAGAGGCTGTCTCTGAATGCAAAAGAGCCAACGCAAAGATAGATGAACTTCGCAAAGAACTTCACCTTGATCTAAAGAGCACGTCTGTCTTGGAAAATGAGATCAAAACTTTGAAAGGAAAAACAGCCGAAATCAACCAAAAAACTGAAAGCCAGAAATCAGAGATAGCGAATCTTTACCGTCTTTCCAAGGGAAAAGTAAACAAAGATGACGAACAAATAGAGAAGCTTAAGAAAGGCAGCGAAGAGCTAAGGGGACAGGTTCTTTGTCTGCAAGAAGAGAAGGAAAGTCTTGCCAGCACTATGGATGCATTTCAGTTGTTTGTTGCGAGGCATAAAATAGAGATGGAGCGACTAGAGAACAAGATCAAAGAGCAAGAAGGGAAGATGAACGACTGCCAGACGCAGAGCTTTGAGAACACTCAGGGTATTGAGGTAAGTTGCTCATGCAAAAAAAAAAATTCTTTCCTTTTTATCAGATTTTTCCTTTGTTGCGCGTTTCTCTGTTGTGTTTAAAGGTCTTTTGCATTTATTCAGTGTTTTTTGATCTCAGTTTCAAAACCTTGATAAGTCTAGCTAGAAATGATGGGTCCTTGGTATGAAGAATGGCTGTAACGCTTACTTAATTATGGTGGAAAGGAGGAAGAAAGAAAGAAAAAAAGAATGAATGAACGAACGAGATGGAAGGACTGTGCGGCGTGTGGTAATCTTATAGGTTTTTGAATCTTTTCTTTCTTTCTTTCTTTCTTTCTTTCCGAAGAAAAAACCTCACTGCCATCTGTCTGCAACGCCCTGTCTTGTCATACCCTCTCCTGCCGTGCTCTGTCATATCATATGCACTTTTCTTATAATTGGTAGAAATAGTAATCCTTGTGTTTCATATATTGTTCATAGGTCTTACAGAGTTCCCTGGATAACTCAGAAAGGCTTAGGAATACTTGGCATTTCTACAACGATTTCAAAAAATGGTATCATAGCACTCAGTCTGTCCAGAGGCCTTACTCAAGGATGGGTTCGTGTAGGACTACTACTAGATTCCATTAGTCAGGAGACAATAGTAAGTATTCTTCACCTATGCAAATTTTTGATTATCATTATCATTAACAACTTTTTCATCACAAAAAAATCTGTCTTCTTGATATCTTTATTATCATTTTCATGGAAATTATCATTATCATCATTATCATCACAATCATTTTCATTCAAGTATCTAGTCGTTCTAGCGCTTTCGCATTAATTGGGGACACTTTTCGCTCACTCTCACTACCACTACATTTAATATTCTATGCACACAATGCTCAACTCACATGTTGATTTTTAAGAATTATCAACGTCATCATCATCAGCATCACAATCATCACTATCACCATCATCATCACAACCATCAACATCATCGTCACCACCATCACTACCATCATCATCGTCATCATCACATCATCATCATCACCATCATCATCACCATCATTATCATCATCACCATCATCAGCTCATCATCATCATCACCATCATTATTATCAACATAATTATTATCATTTTCATCGTCATTATCTGTCCTAATCACCCTAATCATATCTCATCCTAATCATTGTCATCATCATCACCATCTTAATAATTATTATATATCTATTGATTTCACTTATTTGTTTATCTTTAGGTGCAGTCCGCCAGTGACAACGTGGGTGTGGTATGCCTTGTTCATTAACATGTTCTTATCGTCATAATATTTGTATTATTCATTCAAACAAGTTGTCATAATATTATTATTAATTCAAAGACACAGACCCTCACTTTCATAAAATACAATTTTTTTTTTCATTGTAAAACTGAGGACTTAGATATATTAACTTCCGTTAAAAATACGCTTTTTTGTAGATACTCATAAGACGGACATGGAAAAACCACTTATTTTCACAGTTGTAAATAGTAATATATCTTGGCGCTATAAAAATGAAATAGTAAAATGGGATGGGAGTGAAGGCAAGGGAAAAAAACGAGGCCTTAGAACGCAGGGTACCATTGTACCAAAGTACAATGTCGCAATCATGGAGGATAGTTTTGGATGCTATTTTCACGAATCTCTTCCAATGAAATGAAAATAGTGTAGTTTTATGACCATGATTGGCATAGATGGTGTTTGAAGGCCGCCTCGAATAAATTTTATATAAATTTCATCTAAATAGATATCTAAACCCCAGCGTTAGCGTAATAAAAGATGTGTCTTCTAAAACTTGCATGATGTTGGTGTTTTTTTTAAAAGAATCATTAGCACAACTAATGAAAGGAAAGTAAGAAAAGAAGGAATGGAAAAATACGCAGCTTGAAGAAGAGTTTCTAGGATTGTAATTCAGATATTTATTAGTATCTTTACAGCTACTCAGTGGGCAGTATTCGGGCTTCAATCGCGTGAGTCAGTAGAGCCTAAAGGAAAATACGACTTTCAGTCTTTTTAGTTAATAAGATATATACATGAATATATCGTCAAATTTTACGCGGTAATCAATTAGAGCTGGTAATTATTTGAATCCATTTACTAACCGAGTTTCACAGTTTTACTTCACTGGTTTGGATATTTAAAAAGACAATATTTGAAGAATATAATCAATAATGGAGAGATCGAGAACTTCAGAACGGTTAGCGAAAAAAACCATTTAAACATATTTTTAAATGAATTAATGTCGCTTGTTTGGCCTGTACACGGTTCTTACGGGAATTACATTTTTATTTTGTCTAATTTTTGGGTCGGTGTATGGGATAGGGAGGGGAGGACAGGACTGCAGTCCCCCCCCCTCCCCCCCACAATTTTAAAAACTGCGTTCCACCGTCTTTGGAATTACAAGTTTTCAACAGAATTATTTTTGGCTGACTTTACGTGCACATGATCGATATCGTCAGTGTTTGGCCAACATTTAGGGCAAATAGGGCAGCTATTGATTAGCGAGCTCGCTAGCCGATTTCAAACCCAGCAATATTTCTTATCTCTTGGGTTCCCTGTGGATTAATCCGGTAGCGTAGCGCCGGGTACTAGGCGCCAGAGTAACCCTTAGTAATGGCGTCCAAAAACAACAAAATCACTATTTAGACTTTAAATTATTATTTCTAACCTAAAAAAGCCTCACATCTTATCAAAAATACCTCGAACAGATCCTCTTATTATTCTTTTTTCCACTGTGTATCGGAGAAATGGCGTCGAAAAAGAGTTTTTCTACTGGATCGCTTGGGAATACTCGACCAACATCAGCTAAAGGAACTCGAACAAGTGGGACGAAGGGAAAATTATCTTCACGTTCTAATATTAGCAATGCTGTGAGTAAAATACCATGGTTAGATAAATATTTGATGTTCTTATGCGGAGTTTAGGTTGTATTTGTACGTGACATATAAAAAATTTAGAAGAAAAATAGCGAACTTTGTGTAATAATTTTTTGAACTTGTATTTTGAAGCCTAAGGGAAACCTGTTTGTTCCTTTAGTTCTCCTCTTTTAAGAATAAAATAAATTAATTTGAAAATAATAATTGTGTCATGAAAAGTATAGGGGGAACAGTTTAATTATTAAACCAAGTGTTTCATATGTTTTGAGAACGCTATTTAAAATTTTATAGACTTAATCAAGCTTACGATAAAATAATTAACTATTTATATTTTAAGATAAAGTTACTTTAAAAATATTTCTCGTTTTTTTTTTCATACAAGCTTTTAGCTAATTTTAGTTAGTTACTTAGTTAGAGTGCAAACGATATAACCATGAAACATTAGTAATACTAATTAATAGCACAATTTCATGCAAATTCCATTGTTTTCTATTGTTCAATTAGCACTATTTTGTACTATTTAGTAATTAGTGTTTCACAGATTAATTGTTTGCTCTCTAGCTAGACAGACTTATTATAAGTTGTTTTATTTAAAGTTAATAGTTAAAATCTATTGTATTTTTTTGATCTGTTTTATGTAGGACTCAGAGTTTAGTGACTTATCGATTACTGGAAGCCAAAAGAAGGTAGCCAAGAAAACAGAACAACACAGGAATGGTATGTACAGTACAATAGTGCTAGTTGTTGTATACAAAAATTAGCATTATCATGTTAATTTGCCTACTATATTGATGGGTTGCAAGCATTCCCAAGAGAGTTAAAAGACAAAAACATGGCAGCCATTGTGGTACTGTTAACAATGGATGCTAATGAGAAATCTTTTTTTAAATGGTACCAACATGGCCGCGATGACATAACGTGCATTAGCATTATCATGTTAATTTGCCTACTATATTGATGGGTTACAAGCATTCCCAAGAGAGTTAAAAGGCAAAAGCATGGTGGTCATTGTGGTACCGTTAACAATGGATGCTAATGAGAAATCTTTTGTTAAATGGTACCAACATGGCCGCGATGACGTAACGTGCAAAGAATTATCACAATTCTTTGTTTTCACATTACCTCATCTGGTGGACTTTAACAAAAGATTTCTCATTAGGGATTTTTGTACCAGTCCACCAGCATGGCCAGCATGTCTTTTTCTTTTGATCCTATTGGGAATGGTTGAAAACCACCAATAGATCTTGTCAAGTTGCTTTGTGTTATCAGTGAATAGGTGCTTGGCATAGTAACAACAATAGCTTATGTCACCGATAGTGCTATACAGTGTAGATGTACTTTTGCTTGGGCATAAATGTTCTCCCTTTTCATACAGTACCACATATTCTCCTGAGAATAACATTGTATGGTTCCAGAAATTACCCTCCCCCAGAGGCATTTGGAATTTCTTAGGAGTGGGGGTCAGAGAAAGAAAAATTGGGAATGAGGGGGTATGGATAAATTCTGTAACTACGCATTCTTTTTTTGAGTTGTATCCATATTCATGTGTCTTCTCATACAAAACTAATAAACAAAGCAATGATACTCTAGAGAATGACATGTGGTCTAATGAGAAAACATTCTATTGTTCTTGTCGTATAGATGTAAGATCTAGTGTACCTGGTAGACCATTATCTGATATGGCTGGCAGTGATAGCGACAGAACTACCAGCAGCTCAGGAGCAAGAAGTAAGACGTACAATGTGAATGAACAAGGAAACATGAGGTAACATTTATAGCAAGTGCCATAGACACTAGAGAAAAACATTTGCGCATGCGTTCATTTCAGCACGTTTTCTAAGAATTTTGAAGAGTTTGAGCAAGAAAATAAATGATTGTTTTCTCCAAGTATACAAAAAAGTTCGAGAGTATACTTTTGTCGGACCAAGATACTGTATTAACAAACACAATATGAAAGAATTAGTCTTAAGTTTCAAGCATGGACACTAAGTTTTGGCATTTTGTGAAGTCCAATTGACCTAATTCACTATGACGTCACTGCTTGTTTATGTCAGGGATAGAATCGCCAAATCCAATAGAAAATTCAACTAAATTTACTCCTAGCAAAACAGTTTAATCTAAAATGGCCTGGTTTTCAGATATAATATGTGTTAATATATACTAAAAAATATTCTGAGTGTTTGCTGGCTATTCTACTTCACTTCGTGGAATGATACGGGATTTAGAACAATTTTCAGTTAGTTTGCGTTGATTTGACCCCGGCAGACGACCACGATCCTTTGCGTTTAAACAATAGATTGTTGAATATTGTTTTGATGTGACGTCATAGTGAAGTAGGGCAATTATCAGACATGTTTGAAAGTCAAATTTACATGTACTTATGTTTTGACTAATTTGCATACGGATTCAGAGCATGCGCAGACATTTTTAACTCGTGTCAGTGCCATGAATAAGAATTTATCAAGTTCATGTTAAGAGGATCTTATACAAATCTTGGATTTTGAATGATTGAAATGTCTTTTTTGATTATTTTTTTGGCAAAGCATCTAGCACAATTGTTTATATATTACTTTACAATGTGTGCAATACGATGATATCACTACCAAAAAAAAAAAAAAACTTTAAAAAACAAACTTGTCATTGCTTATCACCAACGCAAGTACAGCAGTGGTGCAGTTCAACGGGGTCAAACTGAAAGCATGTGAAGGCACCTCTGGCAGCCGCTACATGCATACAGTCCATGTATGACCCCAGAGCACAGCTCTAACCAGTTTGAATTACATGTAGTTAGGGTTGATTTTGAGACGAGGGAGGAAAAACCAAAGGACCGGAAAAACCCTTGGAGTCAGAAAGAGAACCAACCAACTCAGCTCACATGGGGTGGCTGGGATTCAAGCCCCGGACCTCAGAGGCAAGCATTTTACCACCCCACCATTCTGACTCCCCAAGAATCAGAATCCCTTAGACATCAATACAGTCATTACAAGTTGTCTTACTCTTATCAAAGATATTAATTTGAATAAGAAAGAAAATTTGCAAAGAATATTGGTATTGGTGTGGAAAAAAATATTGTTATATTTCTTCCATTATTTACAAGGTATTCAGAAGGGAAAACCTCTTCTGGAAGACCAAGGTCAAAACACAAGAGAGATTTAGCTTCAGTCTTTAAGGTAAAAGTGCAAAAGAGCTTTTCAATATGATTATACAATTACTGTATTACAATACAATGTAAAGGTAGGAATTATTTTAACATGTAGAGCTTTTATGAGTTGTGACATAATATTTCCAGGTCTAACTGCTCACAAAAAACACTAAAATACTAAGGCAGAAATTTTTATCGGTCAATGATATAACCTGAAACACCGATAACTTTGGGCACCAAAACCTGTCAAAGAAAACATTAGAAAAATCTTTATGAAACTGCTTTTCAAAAGACCCTTTTTGAGTTCCAAATTACCCCTGTGTTTCTTGATTACAGACTCATTTACTCAGGCTAAGCCTCGATTTTGTGAAGAATATTCACGTTTTCCAGTCAAGGTCCGTCAAGTTTCAAAGTGTTTGTATTGTTGAAGTTGTGCACTCTTTACTTTACCATTGGTATTTGCGAGTAATTAGACACTGATTCGAGGCTAAGCCTGAGTAAATGAGTCTGTAATCAAGAAAGACAGTGGTTTTTTTGGAATTCGAAACTGGACTATTCAATATGTCACACTTAAAGCTCCATTCACAAGGATAAGAAGATGCTCCAACCCCCCTCCCCCCCCCCCCNACAAAAAAAACACATTTTACTTCAATTAATAAAGTGAGGTCCAAGGACTTTTAGAAAGTCTACAAATACTTCTTGTGCTCAAAACTAAAAGAAAAAGAAAAGAAAAAATTCCTTATCAAAACATTATTCACATGTTTATAAAAACTAAACAGTGTTTTTTTGTTGATTAAATTAGAATAAACCACCTGATCTTGACTCATGTAGACCAGAGAGTGACCAACTACCTACAGAGGATATTGATGACTGGTGGCCAGGATCTAATCATGTTCCAAAAGTCCCTCCTTTACATAATCTTATCTCTCCATCTGAAGAAAAAGACTACAATTGGTGGGATAACTTAAATGACGATCAACCACATGATGCGGCCCAAAATCATTGGCCAAAAGATATGCAACACGATCCTCTTGTTGATGCTCTAAATGACATGCTTAATTCTCCTGCCAACGAAGGGAATAAAAATGACCATGGGATTATTGAAGGGGAATCGAAGGAAAGCCCAGTACCCAAGCTAAAGTTTGGTAACTTATCTGAGGATGATTCCGGTAGCGTTAAGCAAAATGCCGCAGCAATAATGATACAGAAATGGTACCGCGGTTGGAGTGTCCGACGGAAGACAGGGAAATCTGCTGTTAAACGTATTTTGGGTCAAAAAAAGGTTCAAAAGGAAAGACAGTCTTTTGATCATTTAGGCTCAATGGTAAGAATTGAAAAAAGAGGATATATCTCAATAAATTTTATAATAATAATATTTAACAATTATTTCCTGAAGGCAAAGGGATTATCAGTGAATATTTCCTGAGCCGCAAGTCTTTGAGTGGCAAGGTAAATATTCACCGTAATCACTTAGCCAGAGGGGAATAATTGTCCATGACCCCTTGCACCAAAGCCTTGAATTGTTGAGAGGATGATGCCTTAGCAGCATACTCTATAACTTGTCTTACAAATGAATGTTTGCGGTATTTGCTAGGAAGCAAAAGAAGCAGAGAAAGCCAAAAGACGTGAAGAAAAAGCAAGATTAGCAAGACAAGCAGCTATCAAAGAACTACAAAACAAAAGAGAAGAAAAAAGACAAGAAAACCAAAGAAAAGCAGAGGAAGAAATAGTAAGTTGATAATAATAATCATCATCATCATCACCATCATCATCATCTTCAACATCATCAACATCATCATCTTCAACATCATCAACATCATCATCATCATCTTCAACATTATCAACATCATCATCATCAGAATCACCATCAACATCATCACCATCATCATCATTAGAATCACCATGACATCAAGACCA
>NW_022261811.1:1606-17663 GCF_009602425.1 Actinia tenebrosa
AGCGGTCAAATATGCTTATCTTTATATGAGTAAAAACCTTGGGAATGTTYTCTTGATGTTGAGATCTTTCGAATGGCGGTTTGAAAAAGAGCGCCAATTTGATGACTGACCAGTTSAAAAATGGGTATGACGTCATTGCGTTATAAGTTCTTAGAAGTCTGGGAGCTGCTTTATCAAAACATATCACGGAGAGGAATGTTTTGTTCAACGAATTCTCAAGGAATCTCTCCCCCTCCCCCCATAAMAATGAAAAAGCATACTTCTCTAATRGTTAATAACGCAAAAAAATATGCAACTTGTCGTACAGCACTCTCTTGTTGTGAGTTTCAAAGCAATTGCTTTGTGTATAACCGCTACATGTACAACACACAGTTTTTCTAATAAGTAAGAGCACCCTTTTCTTCCCAACAGATTCATCGTTGCATCTTCAGTGGYAATGAAGGCAATAAGTGMTCTGTGATGGCACTTGCACCAAAAAAGTTGTTGCTCCTTTAGTCACATCTTATGTGTTTGAGAAGATACTGCATTATCGTCATGTCACCATAGAACATTTTGCATGACGGACATGTTATGACCTTGAAAAAAGCCTGGCCATGTTAAAGCATTCTTATTGGATAAAAAGTAGCCTCATGCACTATGATTGGTTTACAGGATGATGCCTTATTCTGTAAGCACTCCACAGCCATATAAAAATGTATACTCTTATACAGACTTAAAAATCACTAAAAAATATTCAACAAAACCATACCTTAGGTGTCTCCTCTTTCTTATCAYATWCAAATTTTACAATGTTTGCTATTATAGTGACAGCTCTGAGTGTGTTGTCTTCAGTAACTGGCTCRGCCAAGAAGTTCACAAAMGCATCAAGCCTCTGGAATAAAGATATCCAGTACGAGTATTAATACTCTACACAGATGTTATGCAACTGAGAGATTTTGGAAAGAAATGGGAGCAAATTTACCACAAATTTATGTTAATCTATTCAAGATTGACTCAGATTGGATTTTCTAAGAATAACTAAGCCTTGTAAACTGATATGTCATCCATTTTTCTAACCCTGCATTTCACTGTATGCAGGAAKTCATGATTGTTCAGTCAACCAATGGAATTTGAATWTGKKTTTTACAGAGGAAGGAATACCAGAGAACTGGAGAATCAGCAAGCAACTCTCACCACTCATGACAGGTCCAAGGATCAAACATGTGACCATACTGTATTACTGGGAGGAAGACAAGTGCAGCTGGATTAGGTTGCATACCATCCACAGTTTCATAATCAGTTAGCATCTCAATTTCCTTACACCTCTCAGGGGCTGCGGAGGGGGTGRGGCAGGGGGGCTATWGCCCTCCCACCTTTTCCYTTTTCCTATWCTAGTCTATTGTATTTTCCAATCCAATCAGTCTAACATCTGAATGTCAGATATGGATTTKTCTYCTTATTTTGAAGAAAAGCTGATCAGGAAGGWGGGTTTACAGGYGACCCAATGAACCCTGGACTTGCCSCAGGGTTGTTGTCWGAATGTTYCTAACATGCATTGCTTTTTTACTACACAAAACAGATTGAATTATCTACGATATTCTGCATACATATATAAGTATTGAAAGTACCTTTTCTTGGAGGAAAAAGTCAGCATTGTCAGCATTACATGAAAAATTGACTAGMACTCTCAATGCATTTGTCTATGGWGAAGAAAATGTTGATAWATGTATTAGAAGAAATAGCACTAYTGTAACATCAATAGAACGTTTCCACTTGGGTGTAGTAATGTTTTCCCATTTTAGATCACGCGTCATTCTCCTGAGAATATAATTATTTGTTTGGGTKGYATCCATAYTCATGTGTCTTMTCATTCATAACTGTCAAAYGAGAAAATGATACTCTTGGGAATGACACCTGGTCTGAAATGGGAAAACTTTAGACCCAAGCTAAAGAGGTCTATTGAAAGGCTGGGGGATTGTATAAAGGGCTGATTCTGTGCCCTTTTTATGTGATAAGACAAGAAGGGCTGAATTTATTCTGAAATTAWGTGCAGATGTTCCAATAGAAGGTGACTACCAGCAGTTGAGCAATGGGTATTTCATCTCTCGCCATCAGCTATTTCCTGTTCAGCAGAGTCAAAAAACAATTGTGTCAAGAGGACCTACTCCTTCGAACATGTAAATATCAGAGGGTGCACAATTGTCAGTTTACTTTTTTTTTTTTTGGCCAATATTGTCATTTAACTACTAACTCTCATATCATGCACAAAATCAAGGCTACCACTATATAAAGCAACAGAGAACATGAAACTAGAGTATTCTGTAGCAAAATGATGCTTTGTTATGCACCATTTTATGGTCATTTAAAATCTACTTTGACTTGAATGAAGTACTTACTTTGGCTTTGTCAGAAAGGGAATCTTGCTCAAGTATATGCAAACAGTATGAGATACCATCTATCAAGTCAGCATGACAAGTATCCACCACAGTTAGGTTTACCAACAGTTGTAAAATGGCAATCAGTTCATCGTCATTAGTGGATTCTACTTGCTCTGGACTTATTTTTGCTAAAATGTTTGGAATGCAATCCTTAAAAATGGAGATTAAGTTGTCATCTTGATTATAATATTATTAAGGTAAATTGATGGTTTTCAACCATTCCCAAGAGAATTAAATAACAAAAGACATGGTGGCCATGTTGGAGGATATAACAAAACAATGCACTGGCAATTCTTTTGTTAAGTTCCTCCAACATGGCTGCCGTGAAATCCATCAATTGCTTTAAAGAGTAAATAAATTAAAATGATGATGAGTAGAAAGATGCATAGATGAATGCATAGAAAGATGAATGGTTGGGTGAGTGAGTGAGTGGAAGGATGGATGGATGTATGGATAGAAAGATTGGGTTGAAGGAAGAAAGGATGGATGGATGAATGGATGGATGAATGAAAATGCCTATCTTACCTTGATAAGTTTTTGGTTTTCAAGATTCATGGACAAGTTTGAGAGTGTTTGGAGTACTCTTAGTCTTACATGATCTTTCTCATGATCCACTAACCGCATTATCTTATCGATGCCACCATTCTCGCGCACAAGGTTCTAGAACACAAATCAGTACAATAAATAAACCACAACTTGGGAACCCTGTGGTTTTGCACCTCAAAAAAAAAAACAACAACAAAAAAACAACACCTAAACATACCTGGTTTGATGTAAAAACACATGAGTTAGACAATGTAATAAGGATTTTTTCCAATAATATATCATCTGCTTTATCTAGCAAACCCAACAAATACACGATTTGGGAAGTGGAAAGTTCGCCCTGCAGATTCTCAAGTGGAGGATTTTGTGAACTACTTTCTTCTGTTCTCCTCTCATCGGCTCTCGATTCTCCTTCACGATGACGCGAATCCCCAAAACTTTCTTCACTTTCTGTTTCCTTTGGGTCAACCCTAGTGAATTTTTCGTGCAGATATCCAACGAGAGTTAAAAATCCTACGAAACTCAGCGCTGAAACAGCGACTACAGCAACACGACGAACAACGTTAGGCGCCATTGTATTGGGAAACCGCTGTACATGGAACACAGGTAGCCCAAACACTGTTATGAAAAACATGTGCACAAGTATGGCTTATATCTTGACCGAATAATATTTTATTTAAGAATCTGGTGGTATGAATGATAATCCTGCTCATGTTTTTATGAGTATGCGTCTGCATTAAGCAATTTACTGTCTTAGAACATCATTTATTATTCTCTATGAGGAGACGTTCAGTTTTTCTTTCGACGCCATCTTGGATTTCTACAAAGTATTTGATTTCAGTACTTAGATGGAGCCTGTGTTGGGATTCCTAGAAGAGGATGAGGTTGAAGAAGATTATGATGAATATAGCCTACCACGATCAGGACTAGAATACCTGAGAAGAGTACAGTGAGTATGATGGAATTGAGAATTCTTGAATGAATGAAAAAATGGGACAGTGATTCTATGGATGGTTGAACAGATAAAAGGGAAATCTAGGAAAGTAATGTAGGCATAATGGGTTGTAGGCATCCATGAGATGACAGGGAGGAGAAGATAGAAATCCCYTCCCCACTTTAGTCAATTAGTTCCCATTTGCTCGTTTACTCCCTCCCAAACCAACACTCTGCTCTGTGCAGTTTTACTAATAGTCCAGGGCCCGGTTGTACGAAGGGTGGATAGGGCTATCCTGCAGATAAATCCTTAACCAGTGAATAAATTGATGCTGTTATCCAATAAATTTATCCACTGGATAATATTTATCTGTTGGATAGCGCTATCCAGGCTTCGTACACCTGGGCCCAGGGATATTTAGTTATTGTTGGCATGACAATTGCACTATCAAGGCATAAGATCAAACCATGACCAGTGATATGGTCGTGCATGTAGTCTGTGCCATATTGGTTCAATGGTCTGCAGAATGTCATCATGATCACATTCCATGCCATAATGCTGCCACTCGATCCAGTGGTGGATCCAGGATTTTTAGAAAGAGAGTGACTATTACAAAGGTTTTACCAAGATTTCCAGAAAAAAGGGGGTCACGACTGTTACTTATAACGATATACTGAGAAATTTGAGTAAAACTGGGGTGTTCATATTATGTCATATTTTCTCCCTGGCCATTATYCAGATTAGAAGCAACAGAATGTCCTGAAGTTGTTGTAGCAGACATCAGCCATAAAAGTTTTAAGCAACAAACAGTCCAGATAAATCAGGTATCACCTTACTTCCAGTTCGTGCAGTCTTTACACTACCTATTTTAATTATATTTTATGGCTTAATTTAGGACTTCATATGGTTGCATGGTTCTTGATCATATATCCCTGGCTTCTTTTAACTAGTGGGCTAACTCCTCGGGGTAAAGAAGTGAGTTTACTGACCTGAGATGCTTAATGCACGAAAGAAGAAGAGGATGATATCAGACTCTCCCTTGTTTATATAAGGTCGTGATTTACATGTTACAATGCAACTTTGAAGAGTTAGTTGCAAGCATGCACGTTAGAGGATCACATAATGAGGTCATATTAATGCAGAACATATTATGAAGAGAATCTTTTCTTCCWCTCATTAAGGGGAAAATTACTTAATTATTGCTAAATTAGATATTCAACTCACAGTAATTGCATTTTGATCAGGTGCRGAGTCACATGGTTGCCCCAGAAGGTTGGGCACCTTCCTTGGAATGGCAACTACAACAAGCTGCAGACTTTGCTGATTTAAGACAGGTTGGAATGACATTTAAATGATATTCCATATCCTGATTCAAAACTTATCAACTGGGATATGTAAGCCTAGACATTTCATTTTTTATCATGGAGGTTGAAGGGGGGGGGGGGGGGGGGGGGGGGGGGTTGAGGGGAGATGGTGGTGGAATTTGCTTGGTAACCACCCCTCAAGCCTGATTTTTGTAAAGACCCTCCTCCTCCTCCTCCCCCAATCCCAATGGCTTCCTCTCTCAGGAAGGACTTTTCTTAATGACTAAAAAATTAAGGAGTGTTCAATGGCAGTGTTGGGCCAAAGCTGGCAGGCCAAATGCCCCTGGCCAAATCCTCTTGGGTCAGTCTTCTTGACCTGTCATTGACTGGTCGTATAATTTATATTGTTGATCGGTCTAATGTGGGTAGTCATCATGTCTTGCCAATTGAGTTGCTTTTTTGCACTGTGCATGCCATATCACTGAATATYGTAAATGATTTAATTTTCAACAGAGGATGGCTCACTATAAAGCTAAATATGGTAAAAATGCAGAAAATGGTGATGTGGTTCTTGTAAGTATTATTGATATACTATTTAAAGTGTTACTAACCTACTTATTTRTGATAGATGTGTYGATCATCACAGTGAATGAGCGATCTAAGCGAACGCTGTAAAGAAAGACTTGAAAAAATGATTTCAAGCTTCAACGGGAATGGAACCCATGACCTCCGCGATGCTGGTGCGATRCTCTACCAACTGAGCTATGAAGCCAATCCTGTTGGCGAGCGGTCATTTATGTTGGGTTCATCAAGCCACTATATGTAATAAGTATGAATATTGAATGGGTAGAACTGTGGTGAAATAATGATAGATGTGTTGATCATGTATATAAGAAGTGATGCATGGTCATTACACATGGGACCATACAACAACTTGTTAGTCTCTATATTTATCCCTTCCTTTCATTTTGCAGCCAAACAAAAAAGATGTAGCCCAGTGGCATTTTTTTTGTCTCRGAAAACAACTGAAACAAAAAAGGTAAACACAACTTTTTGGTTTAAGTTTTGCATACATGTACTAAATAATTCCAGCTCYGTTGAGTTAAAACATTTACTAACAGACAACTCTTGTTACAGTGGACACCCTCAGAACCATCACTTGGTGTCCATAATAGTGACATCCACAATAGCAAGAATTAAAATTTTAGGGTAATTCCTGCAGGAATTTTGCTCCTGTCTGCATGCAATAGAGAGGTGTCCGTCATATCAAGGAGGCTGCAAAGCGAGATTYGAGGTCAGCTTGACTTGATAAATTAAGCGTATTTTGTATTTCTTGCAGTTCAGCTGATGATTCTGAGGGTGAAACAAAGTCAGGACCAACATTATGCCCCAAACAAGTAAGTGTCCAGTCTCCTTTATTGAGATGTTCTTTGTGTCTGCAAAGSAGGCTAGTAAGTGAATTGATATCAAAGTATTTCTTACAAATCATAATCCAAACCTAAATTAGTCAGAAGTGCTGACTGATGGATCTGATTCTGATTGGTGCACAGCATTTGAAATGCTCAACAGCTAGCTTTCATACTGTCTTGCTATTGCATAAAGCTGAGGTTCATTTTGGCTGAGACAGAAGCTTTRATATCCATTTTTTCTGCTTTAATAAGATTGTTTATGATAAAATTACAGCTTTAAATTTTTTGTCAAGCTGGCCTTTTGAGCAAAAGAGTATAACCTCTAAATGAGTATCTAAATACTCGCTCCTTTGATATCTGGTATAAATTATAGGTTTTTACTCGTTTTTTGTTTCCTATTCTAGGAAGGAAATCTCCCATTGTTTAGTACTATAGTGAAAATGAACCAGGTAAGYTTCTTGGCTTATAGCTAATTTAAAGTTAGTAAACATTAGACTTGCCATAACTTGACCTCAATCAATCAAGACATTAGCATTCAAATGAAGTTCAGGTCACATTTAGAGGAATATTTCTCATTACAAAATGTTTTGAATTCTAATCTTTTGAAACATACTTCCTGGTGGTATTTGCATTTCAAGTCTTTACCTTTTTTAAAGGTCACAATTCTGCAAGTATTGGAGCATCATGTCAGTTGGTTAGAACAGGGAGAATATTCACACATGCAGGTACATGATTATTGGCGTAGACAAAATTGTTGCAGTTGTTGGAATGAATCTTACTGCAGTGTATGAGATCTAGAGGATCTGCTAGATCTGTATTTAAACGTTGCTCTATGTATCTGCCTTAATAATGCTCCTAATATATGGTTGCAAGCAATTRCAAAGTTCCACCATATATCAGGAGATATTACAGTATATAATATGAAAGGGAACCTTCCCCTCTCACTCCTATGATGTACTGTCATTTCAATCCAACTGTTAACGGAATGCATGTGCGAAAGACATGTTTTGATGCAACATCAAAAGTCAGAGTTTCACGTGTTAAAGCCATAAACATTTTTAATGTGTTCATGGGTAGATGCAATCRACAGTAGCAGTTATAATGTGCTACATAAATAGTGATGAATCGTGACCTCCAAATGGAATGTTTCTTCAAAAAGGGCATGAAYATGAAAATATTTTTGCACATAAACGCATCTATCTAATCCTGTTGCCTGAAACACAAGAGGACTTTCCCATCTGACCTCCATTTGTAAAATACCTAAGCTTGATCATTTAACATACTTTATCTTAATGATAGGGAYGCTGGTTGTACTCACTGTTAGCTTTCTTGGAAAAACCTTTGCTGCCAGAGTCTACTGCACTTCTGCGAACTCTTGCTCGGCACTGTGCAGCATGTCGTGTCAAACAGGTAGCATATGGCATAATATAATTTATTTCATTGTGGAAACTGGTAGCCCAGAGCTATCATTCATCAACACCATCATCGGTGCTATCATCATTATCACCATCACCATTGTTAACAGCATCATTGTCATCATCATTATCACCATCACCATTGTCAACATCATTACCATCATTATCATGATCATGATCACCACAAACTCCATCACCATGATGATTAACTCCATCACCATTATTGACATGATCATCATCATCATCATCATCATCATAATTACTATCACCATTATCATGATCATCACCATCACCATCACCACGGGTGATAATCATCGACCCGTTGAGCTGCCCACTGCTGTACTTTGCAATAAGTTTATCATCATTGCCATTATCATCACAATCATCATCATGTTCACCATGATCATCTTCATGATCATCACCATCTTCATTATCATCACCATTACCTCAATCAATGCAACAACATCATCATCTTGCATCGGAAATACCCCACATTGTACTGTTTTGAACTTTGATGTCTTTTTTAGATGGAAGCTAGCTCTCAAGAAAGTGGCATTGTGGAGTCTCTTAATCTGTTAATTGCTCTTGTAACCAGGTACTTTGTGAAACTTCTTATGACTGCATCACAAACCTTTTAAATGTCTTTTTTTATTCTTCCACCTGAACCGTTTTGATTGATTTAAAAGTTGAGTCTTGGGGGAAAGGTATATTAGACAAAATCTAACATGCCRAATCTCTGGGAGTTTGCCGTATCCTGAATTAGATCAGCCCAGTGGTTGTTTCGGGTTTAGGTAATAAAAAAATTTTTTTCAGGAACTACAGACCCTTGTAACTTAAGTTGTTTTTTTTTAAAGTTTTTTTATTTTTTTTATTTTCCAGATATTTTGGACAGACAGATCTGGCTGATACATAATGAGTACAGCTGTATCTCACAAGTCTGTTCGGATGTGATTAGCTTTGCTATTTCTCCCGGCAGGAAACAGATTGAAGATTGGTGGATGAAAAACTAGGAAAGAAATAGAAGAATAGCRAAACAGAATAGGATAACCACACTTATTAACTGGGACTTCAATGCTCTTCCTATATCCTAGATGTGCTTGCTCTCACCACCATCAGTTCCATCCAGTGACCRCCCATCACACATTAGTTTTCTTTTCTTCAATAAACTTTGCAGATGTATTTTTCCACCCAGCTCCGTTCTGGCTTTAAATCTGGCTTCCCACCCACCCCCTTCCTCCCAGAAGTCTGAAACTCATCCCTACAGAGAGCGAAGAAAAATAACTTCTGTTGCAGGTTATTGTTGATGTGATGAAAATCGCCCTTTGAACTGCTTACGTGTTAAACAAATCAATCGATACAAAGAAGAGGTTCACTAGATTTCTAGAATACGAATGCAGTTTATTAAGTCTTTACATATTTCCCTCTTCGACTGTCCCAAAATGACAAAACGAAAACGATACATCCGAAGATGTGCTGGACATTAAAAAATTTTCAGAACAAATTCTAAAATTTTATACACAATTTCGGCGGGCTGCCAAAGAGATACCATGGATGCTYATTATCATTTAATTTACGACAAGAACGGATTATCCTAGTTAGTCTTATCTCACGCTGTTAACGGTTACTTGCTTTAATTTTTTTCGCACTGTCTTGTTGCCGTGAACTTATCTTGGCTTCAGAACACAGGGAACCCGTTTGGGTATTATTTGATCGCAACTCTTGCGTCACTCCCAAAACTAAGCTGTTCTGTAATATATTATTAGTGTCATCAAAAGTTGTCTTCTCTTGAAATTTTCTCGAGAGAGGAACGATGATGCAGTGGTTATCAGGATTCATCTGTGTGAATGTGTCTGGTGTTAGAAGGTTATTAGGTCGATAAGACTTCCCTTTGGTTGTGCCATGTTTTCAGGGAAAAAGMCAACTAGCTGGTCAAACAGCTGTCAAATATAAAACATGTTATTATATCAGTATGATCATCATCATCCACCGCTATTATCTACAACATTTACATCGCTCAATACGAATCATGATCATGCGTCAACAATCATACCTCTATCATTATCATCGACAAATACAATGTTTTCCTTACGTTAACTTCGCTCCGACACAACATCATTGTTATACAGGACAATAATCATCATTGTTCAATGTCCATCACAATTATCATCATCATATCACCATCATCATACTTCACAATCTATCATCATCATAACACCATCATCATACTTCACAATCCAAGGACTGCGGACAAACGTAAAATGAGAATTGGAAAATATAAAAGACTACAGTATGGGAAAAGGTAAAGTGGTGGTGGGGGGTTATAGTCTGGAATCTATTATCATCATATCACCATTATCACATTAATCATCACATTATTCATACCATCATCAATATGTATCATTATCGTAAACTGTTGTGAATATCAATGTTACCTGTGTTCTCCCCAGATAGGTGTCATCAGGAGGAGTTAACACTTCATCTGCAGCAAAAAATACAACGTATTGTTTTACATTGAGCAACTGTTATGTTGACCAATGAGAGCACACTTTGGCTCAAAGTATGAAAAAAACAATACTCTTGCTTTAGTTCTCCTATAACATTTTACTGGATTTCATGTCAATCGAGAAGATAATCTATTTATCGAACAACGTTTTTGAACGATAAATTTTGCCATGAAACACAGTACTAACAATCATCGTAAGAAATTAGAACTTGTTACTTTAAAACTAATTTTCGATAAGTTAACAGAGTTTATGAATATCTAGGAGAAAAAATCTATTTATCTGAAGTAAGTTCTCCAACATTTTACTGGATTGAACGTCAATCAAAGAGATAATTTATTCATATTGTAAAAAGTTTGAACGAGTCAATGCGCTTCAAGCAAAGAGCTTCAAAAAGTGCGCTTTTTCGCCAAGAAACGCACTACAATGATCGGAACTTAAAACCAATTTCCAATAGGTTAGCAGAGTTTATTATGAATATCTATGAGAAAAAAATCTATTTATCTGAAGTAAGTTCTCGAACATTTTACTGGATTGAACGTCAATCAAAGAGATAATTTATTCATCTCGCATTCGCATTCATCTCTCATGAATGAGTTTATGAGCATCAAGCATAGAACTTCAAAAAGTGCGCTTTTTCGCCAAGAAACACACTACAACCAACGTAAGAAATTAGAACAGATTACTTTAAAACCAATTTCCGATAAGTCAGAAGAGTTTATTATGAATATCTAAGAGAAAAAAATCTTTTTATCTGAAGTTAGTTCTCCAACATTTTACTGGATTTACAAAAGAGTTTCGATAAATTCAAGGCGCGATTGTGTGAGGTGACGCCGTCGAAGTGTTTGTGTTAGATAAGCAGTGATCTCATACATACAATGTCATCAAGTCCTTTACGGTAACCCCCCCGGTGGGGTACGGTACCATGTGCGTGCCGTTTTACAGTATGATATCATCTTTCGGGTCTTACCGTTTTCACACTGCATAGGTTCCTCAATGGTCTTTGGAGTCG
The DNA here is from genome assembly GCF_009602425.1 of Actinia tenebrosa. The sequence goes on from NW_022261811.1 coordinate 13,142, forward strand.
TGAATAAAAATCGAGTAAGGAGCTGGAACTAAAAATTAAAATAAAGAAAAGTTTTAAAAGGTGTGCCCATATTGAAAGTACATTCGAATGTTTGAGCTATAGGAACAGGGACGGCGGAAATTGCAATAATTTGAATAAATCCATTTTACTGTATCACATGGGAATATTGCGCTCATTTCGTCACATGGATCTGCCTTTGCAGACCTAACATAGAATGCAGAACTGTCCAGTTTTGCCAAGAGTAAGACTTAGCATGTCCAACTAGATTCTAATGCGCAAAGAATCTTACCTCTCTACTCTCCTCTGGGTCATCGTGAGCTACCGTTTGTGATAACTCATTCTGTAATCATGACAACAACAAAAAAGAAATGTGTTTTAAGATCRTATCAAGAATAAGAATAAAATCATTAAAACAAAACATATTTCTAATCAAAAATGCAAGGTACGAAAAAAAATTGCGTTAGGTTTACCTGTAAATATYGTAAAGCTGAAATAGAGTCAACGATTGCTAATTCGAAGAATCTAAAAAAAAGATAATCACGTWTTTTAAAGTTCATATTCCTCGCTACCATGACTATGAGAGGTTTATTCGTTTTAATGCATTTAAAAAAGTGTTATGATGAAAATGAGCGCGCACCGTTCCTTTTTTCGTAAAACGGTCCGAAATGGCAAATATTTCTCTTCAGCTTAGCTATGAATTCGGTTCTCAATTTTAGGTAAACTTACTTTTGCTTTCTAATTAAGTAATGGCATTTTCTTAGCAGTTGTTCTTTGCTTGGACGAGAAAGCTGTGGAGAAAAAAGACGTCCTATTATGAGACGACATTCGATATTGAGTAATTTTTTGTTATTAAGTCTATTTCTCATTATTATGAAAGTGGACAATGCGCAATGACATTTYAATTAAAAACTAATAGTTCCCTTCACAGCTTCCCACGTCACACTGAAAGATAATCGTGCCTGTGCATTGAAACGATAACGGCGGTGRCCTTGTAATGATAAAGAACTTTTAGAAACTTGGACAATTATACCCTGTTCTATCATTGCAAGGTCACTGCCTCTTCGATGCACAGGCGCGGTTTCCTTTCAAGATGGTAGAGGACTCTGATGAGGTTTAGTWGGAGTGTCGTAGTGGAACCGCCTCTAGGATCTTGGCTTCCATTCCTGAACACGGCGTTGCATCCGAGCACAGGTTTTTGGGTCTCCCTTGATACAAGGGTCATTGTCCGAGTTCTCTGGTTTTCCCCCGTCTGCAAAATGTGGCACTCTGAATTTCAATTTCTTCTGAAAGGTTAACCGTGCACTAATTCAAACCAGCCCAAGATGTTTTCAGGGTTCGATAATGTCGACGTTTGATTTAAGTTGCCCAGACCCTAGTTTCGCTGCGCACTTGGGCAACATATCAAAAGTGTACCTTTAGGGACCAAAAGTCATCGAGTCTCATTTTCGGTAGACTAGCCTTGCCAGGATTCCCACCAAACAAATAATGTACTTTATGGACATCATCATAGACTAACTGGTGAGCAAAACGAGGGCAGGGTTCGACGCTTTGCATCTTGGTCCAGTATTGTGGACCCATGTTTTCATTCTTGTATACGCATGACCTGTGTGTGTCAGAAATGGAAAAGAGATCAATTCTTTTTCTGGCACATAACAGTATAGACAAGTATGTTTGCATTGATCATAGCTTTGCGTCATATGCTGCATTAATCATTAATGAATAGGCTGGCCATCTACGGTATGGGACCTGTATGTCTGTGTGTCTGTATGTCGGCATGTCCGTCTGTTGACATGTATGTGTGTCTGTCTGTCTATAAGACAACCATGCAAACTCCTTGATTTCTCAGTTTTTACTCCACAATCCTTTCCCTTTCCATTATCCCACCTCCAGTGAGTACTCCAGTGGATAGTCATCTTGGGTTAAAAATTCAAACAAAAAATATTAACAAAATCCTGTGCATCCGTCGTCATATTTACCATTTATTGCTTTCAAGATCATACACCCAGAAAGAGTTCCTCACTATTTCTTCTCGTTTTTCTTTATCTTTGCTCAATCCCTGTGAGGAAAATGTAGATGGAGATAGGTCAGAGTAGTGAGGAACCGCAACATGCACAATAAAAAATACATTACGCTCCAATAGCTAGTTCTTATAACACCCAAATGGTTTTGCAAAACATCTAAAGGTCTTCCTGCAATACCAAATGGCTTTCCAAATCCATCCAACTTACTTTCTAAAACACACAAATGGTTTTTCGAAACCAGAAAATGGCTTTCTGCGACACTCAACTCGAAATGTTGCGCGCAATGTTGCACCGTGTATCCGTGCCTTAACTTACCGATAATACATGGATTTCATTCAATGCTGGGTCTATTGTGGCTCGTTGGGTAAAACCAGCTGCTGGAACTGAATAATTGCAAGTTTAAATTAATATACGCTTTTACTGCACGAAAAAATTCAAAATGTAAATAAGAATCGATTTTGTGAGTCAACGAAAAGGTGAAACACTCAATGACAACGCTTGAGTTTGGAGTCTACTTCATAGGCACATACTTTACGTTTCTCTTGGAGTTCACTAYGAATTATGCATTCCGGGCATTTGGTAATTTCATTTAAAAAGTGTTTTGCATCTTGCAGCCAATCTTCAGACTGACKGCCTGCCTGTTTACCTGACTGACCGACCGACCAACCTACTGACTAAATGAATGACTTGGGCAGCTAAGAGAAAGTATTTACCTTGATCAGCATCCTTTTTGAGACCATCGAAMATAACATTCACTTCATAGGTGTCGACGTTGAATTGAAGAAAATCACTAAAAATACAATTAAAAAAACAGTAGCTAGTTTGTAACACTGTRTGTTACTTATTGCTGTTAATAACATTCTGTTTATCAGATAGCTTTAGCAACACACAGAAAAGACAATATCTAGTTGAAGTTACCTAAGAAACTCTTTCCCTCTTTGTCCAGCAAAGATGTACAACAGTCTCTTTCCCTTGAAGAAAAATGATGAAATAATTAATAGTCAATAAAGATACCTTAAGAATTAAAAGCAGGACAAGGTTTAATATACTCACCGGATGGAAGAGCATGGAATGTCCGATTCTTGATCGTAATTCTGGGCAATCTTCTCTGATTTTAAGAAAATTTTTTGACAGTAAATAAAATATAATATTTGCCTGATGCCTATGAATGATGATTCAGAATTTAGAATGACATAGTTTCATACGCAAACAATTGATTGGCCATAGCATAATAACAAAGGAAAACAAGCCTAATGTTAGGGATGAATGATAAAAAAGACTCATGTAGACATGACTCTTTACTATCACTATGAGGGTGTGAACACAACATGCAGCATTGCCAGCAACGTTGGATGAAAAAGGCTGTTTTTTGGTGCCTTGCATGCAAAGTAGCATGCAAGGTTGCACGCACAATTGTATGTACAGGACCAAGTAGTAACCCCTTCTACTTCTGCAACGTTGCATTCAACATTGCACTGTGTGTCTGCACCTTAGGATATCTAGTATTCTTTGAATCTCAATTGAGTGTTTTTGTTTTGCTTGCATTCGATATTTACTTTAGTTTCTTCCAAGTACTTGTCTGACAGTCATAAGAATACAGACCACTGAAGCTTGTCTCTGGTGTTCTTCCTTCACTAGACGAACTAAAAAAGAACTACATTTTTAATAAAGAATTATTGGATGAGGTTGAGCAGGATATTGTAAATTATCGAAACCAAGGCTGTCATTGACTGAAGTTGTAGACTGAAGGTCCTAATACATATYGGAAACTCTTAGCTGAAACTTGTGTGCAACAGCATTGCAAGACAAGTTTTACTGGGGTTTTACGTGGTGAAATTTGGGTTGCCAAGTAGAACGTGCTAATGTGTAACGTGCCCACTGTGTACTCTCATAAAAAATGCCCTCCCAACCAATCAGAAAGCAAGATTTATAAGTTACAGTTATTTTACATTCCCTACTATTAGGCAGGATAAACTATGACCGTGTACCTGGTTAAGACACGGCCACCAAACACCAATATACTGCTTTTTTCTTCATCCATACATATCTGGAAAATGAATACAATTTAAAGTACATACAATAGCTGGATTTATATGATTTATATGGCAATTTAATTTCACATGCTGTGATTGGTCAATTTGTAGATGAGATGGATTATTTACCTGATGGTCAAATATCAGGGATGGACCTCCAACAGCACCAGTATCATCACTTATTAATGTCCATTGATTGGCTGTGATGTCGTACACATAAAAATCACTCTGCAACAAAGGAGTAGATAAAATTTAAACAGCAATAAATAATATATTAGGTTGGTAAAGGGTTGTTTTGTGAAACTTGATTTTTTTCATTATTTCAGGAAAAATGATGAAATTTTTCATTTTTATTATTTTGGATCTTCTGTGAAACAGAATTCATAACCTCTCTTTACCACCCTGAGATATTCCCCTCTGGTATCATTAACCTTCCCCGTCCCCGTCCCCGTCCCCGTCCCCGTCCCC
>NW_022261811.1:17716-29419 GCF_009602425.1 Actinia tenebrosa
TCCCCGTCCCCATCAGATCTCATCATCATCACAAAAATGATCATCATCATTCTTCACCATATTACCAAGACCATTCACTTAAGAGTGCATATTATTTTATAGTAGTCTAGGTAATGCTCCCAGAACCTTGAAATGGTTTCAAATTGGTGGATTACCTTAAGAGGTGTAGTGTTCCTGCTCTCAGAATCCAAATATCTTCCTAAAGTATAGATCAATTTCCTTTCTTTATCCAAGCACATTTTATGGCAAGATCTTGCACATGGTCCACCATCTAGCTCAGTGTTCCTTGACAGACATGTCCAATGTCCTGTCTCGACACTATACATCCAGAAGTCAGAGAGATCAGACATGCCATCCCAGCCACCGAATAGAAAGATTTGCTGGGAGTCTGAGTCCATTACCATCTGATGACCACCTCTCATTCCTGGTCTTGATGAGCTCAAATCTTTATCTGGTCAAAGATGGAGAGGTATTCACATTAAGGGACAGAGATTTAATGAAAACCCTGCCTGGACTCTCCGGCTACAGTAGTTCATGATCTTGTCCTATTATTTCAAGACTTCATGAAAACCCTGCCAGGACTCTCTGCCTTATTTGATCTGTCACTATCATTTCAAAATTTAATGAAAATCCTGTCTAACTCATTTAATAACTATGACTAGATGAAAATAAGTCATCAAGCACTCCAGATTGGAAATTAATTTACACAACATAAAAAAATCAAAGTCACGTTAAGTATYCACTCACCATCAACATGAGGTAAGATTGCCTTCCATCTTGGTTTATATTCCTGTTTGCTCAAGTAGTGACTAAATAACCCATCTAAAATAACAAAAAAATAAAAATAAAAATAMYTTTGAAAGAGAAACTGGGAATAAGTAAAAGGTTTGAAATTAAAGTAAATATTAGAAATGGCAAAAAGCATCATTGGGTTAATGAACTACTTTGATGATATGGCCACCATCTTAGATCTCAAGGCATAAGTATGGGGCATCTTGGGGGAAAAAAGCTTTATACAAACCTTCTGAAGCTTGTCCAATCAGGCTTTCACAGCCATCGAAATCACCCTTTGTCACCTACCAAACGCAACAAAAAACTTGAGCAATTTTGCAGGAATACATGCAATAAGCTAGAGAATTTGGTAGATTGGTATGCAAAGAACTACTGCAGTCATGAAAGTGGGAGGGACTGCAACTTGAAAACTTAGCAGATACAGTGTATTAGCAAAATTGTGGGGACTACATGTAGGCTAGTAACAAAGTCCCCCACCCCACCCCTGTATAAGACATCATGATGGCTAAGTACTATACCAGTCTTTCATGTAGTTCAGTCAGCGTGGGATGTTCCAGTGTTATTCTTGTCTTTTTCTGTAAGGATTCAAATGCTTCTGTGTAGTTGTGCTGTCTGAAGTGTTTCAGGCACAGTCTTATGGCTTCTCTCTCACGATACTGAAAATCACAAGAAAGACAATGTTCTAGACCTAAATAGTTACCACCACTATCATTATGCATCAGTGAAAGTAACAGTAGTGAAGATGCAATGAAATACTTCACTCTTGGAGTACATGTACTTATTTATAATAATACAGTGTATCTATTTTTTTCTATTTTTGGAGGGTAACATATTAACTGGAACAATCAGCCAATCACATATCGTGTATTTCTAATCTTTATTTCRACTTCACRTCAGTTCTATAAAGCTGTTACCTGTAAGTGTGACGTAATTTGAAGAAAAAATGACTTCCAGGTCCAAATTAAAACTTACTTCTACWGCCATTTTTTTGATTTATTTCTTCATAGCATGATTTTATGTTCTTATATATCTAATTGTTGAAGGTAGAGAATAAATCCTGGGAATAAGTTGTGGCAAGATTTGAGCGATATTTTGTGTGATTGGACCCGGAAATACAGTACGTCACAACTTAAAAGCCCTATAGATAATACTAAAATGACATTGGACAATAGTGAAACAGAGTTATCTTGTATGCATTTTTAAAATAAATACYGTAAGTAACCTTACAGTTATCTAACTTATGGCCATCTGAAAAAGCACACGGGAGGGGAAAAACTATATTCCATAACAATAAATGCTTCCTATTTCAGACCAAGGATCATTCCCTTCAAGACTATTTCTTTGTTTACTTACAGTATTGAACCATTCCAGACAGGGGTTCACTACAATAGGATCATCTACACCAGCAAGGTTGACAAACCAAATACTAAAGTTAAAGCTTGGKCCCCACGACAGGATAGGAACTAGAAAGAGAAAAATAGAAAATGAGAAAACCATCAATAACAATTAAAACTGGGGCATAAATAAAATGTGTGGTAAACCAATTATTCTCTTAGTAATAAAGTGCACAGCATATACTATCTGGTGAACAATTACTAGCCATGTATTTAGTTATCAACTATTTGGTTATCAAACAACAAAGAATTTACTAAGGCAGGAGCCAAACAAAGACATGTAAAGGTGTTTGTGTTCTGCTGACCAGTAATATACACTATTAATTTGTACAAAATAGCTGCAATTAGACAAGCATCCATCTTAAATTGGTTTTGTTCCTACCACAAATATATGGCATGCACTCTATAATTGCATAAAATTATAGCAATGGATGTCAGGAAAAAGTACGCTGAACTAGTCCCTCTCATCAAGCCTGAGCCTGACTATGCTTTGCGAACAACAAAAATTGCTTCCAGAAAAGGCAATAAGCTGCAAATGTTACTGTTCTACAATGTCATTACATTGACTTTCAATACCAATATTTGGCATATACTGTAGTATTGATAGGGAATCAACCGAACAAACAGCTTGAACCGGCTAAAAATTCGAACCTGAAGATAGAACCAAACAGAATCTTTGTGGAACAGATTTTTGTGGAAGAGAAAACTTCCAGTGATTGCGATCAMATCACAAACAACAATAAAGAAAGGTGCGAACAAATTGTGAGCAGATCGCATGCAGATCGTGGGCAATTGGTGCGATCAGCCTGCGATCTGCTCGYGACCAAATGTTCCCAAGTTTCTGGGCTGTATTGTAGTGAAGGCTACGTATAAACTTTTGAATAGATGCCTTGTATGTGATGCAACGCAGCTCAATTTGGAGGACAAAAAAAAAGAATTTTAATCTCCTGAAAATTGGAAACCTAATGTTATGTCCTCCAAATTGAGCTGCATTCCAATATGCTGCAAGGGGTCTAGTGCTACAGGATAAAAGGTATCTAAAATGCATAYTCACCAATTTTGATGTAGCGACATGGAAAAGCCTTCCCTTCCAGTTCATGTCTAAGGGTAAAACTCTCTTTGACGTGATCATTCTTAAGGCCACTGAAAAAGCATAGCATGGTATTAGTTACAGCAGTTGGTTTATCTCTTGTAATAATACGATTACATTCCTCTAAGGGTGCAGTCACTAATTAGAGGAGTACTGGTGCAAAAAAAGGTTATGCCATGCTTAAATTTGAATAAGTCCTCAATCCCCTATTCATACAGCACAGTTCTCATAATATATACTTCAGAGCTAAAATACATGTAACTGCTGCTTATTGGACAATGTCTAGCCAGATTTGGTACTTGTCTGTTCAAATCTTTGCCTTGCTGGCCATTTTGACCAATAATATTGAAAATAATATTCATACAGGTATGGCCAAGCTAAAACTAATTTCACCAGTCATTTGGATCAGCATCTGATGGCTTTAATTCAAGGCGTGATATTCGAACAGTAGATGTTTACACAACTCCCTATTAGATTTTTTAGAGCAAAAGAAATTAGCAGCCTTCCTTTTATTTTGATCAGCTCCCCCCACCTCTATAATAATAATGATGGTTCCTAACGGTATGATTGCAGAGATGAAGGGAAGTCTTGGTCATAGGGGGTTACATGTATATGCTATTTTTCCACCAATACACACATGTATACACCTAATTCAAAAAACGTTGTCATCACCAAAGGCAATAGGCAATAGGAGATAGGCGAAAAGTGATAGGATATACAGTATGTCATTCCAAGATCCAAGAATAGCTGGAATGACTTGTGTTTCTCATTCTTATTCTCGTCAAGAACATGGACCTTCGTGCTGGGACAAATTCAATGTTCTTTGTATTCAACAAAATCATTTCCATGTCAGAATGACCTATCGCCTATCACCTTAGGCGATGACAACGTTTTTCGAATTAGGTGTATATTTCATTAGAATTTCCCACCATATCTACAGGTTTAGTAAACCTATTTTTTGGCGGCAGTCACCCCCTCACTACGCCACTGACATGACGTGTAATGTACTGTGACAATTCATATACTGTACCTGTGAAGCAGCTCCATCATATGTTCATCATGTAATCCTCCATAGACCTTAAACTTTCTAAGGTTACACACATGGGTTTTCTCATACTTGCCAAAGGTAATGGCAGTGGTGATACCTGGTCTTGTTAGCTTTAATGTTATAAACTAAACAGATCAAAGAGATTTAATTATTAGCAGTATGGTAAATTTCAATTAAGTTGATGACTTGACTGTGCCCTGGCTTACAGCATGATGTGCAAAAATAAACCACTTTTAATGTATTTTCATTGTTACGGCTGGGGCAATCTTTCGAGTTTCCCCGGGTCGGCCGTGTTAGAACAGCAAATCACTTACTGAGATTCCATCATTCATTCACTGCATTTATTAGAATCACGTAAAGACTGGGTAAAATACAATAAGGTATATCTGTATTAGTTAAAACCGCTTACAAATAGAAAAATGTGCTTGATTAGGGAATGATTATGCAACACGTGGTCTAGCGATACTTAGAAATGAATGCTCAGTCAACTATAGGCAGTTTATGCTGAAGAATAATAATATTGATAATTTCTTGTAGAAGAACTAAATATAATGAGTTACATACCTCTGTGCTACTTGGCCGGATAGCAAATTAGTTAATATTCTAAGGAGCTTCTTTCTTAGTTTAACTTTCCTTCGACACGCTACATCAACTTATCACCCAAATCAAACTATCCGATTACGGTTATGTGATACGAGCATAATCACTGGTAAATCATTAACATTCATACACTGGCTTTTTACTGAAAAATGAGCTTTTACATACTTTATTTGTATAAGCAGAAAGCATTGAATTGAAATGTATAACATTTGAAAGCAAGAAAGCATACAGTAGCAGTATACAAATACATTATCACCCAACATGCTTTTGTACTATAAAGAAATTGAATCTTTCAATGTTTAATGAAATTGGCTACAAAGTTTTAAAATCTCTGGTTTTGACTCTTAGACAGTAGGGAATTAGGRCAGATTTCAAATTGACTGTTAAAACATTATTCAATAGACCTCTTCGGCTTGGAGTAATGTTTTCCCATTTCAGACCATGTGTCATTCCCTTGAGAATAAGATTCTTTGTTTGAGCTGTATCCATATTCCCTTTATTCTGAAAAGCCTTAAAGAGGACGAATAAAGTATGTATGTATGTATATTCATGTGTCTTCTCGTGTGCAACCGAGCACAAACCTCAAACAAAGAAATGATACTCTAGGGAATGACATGCGGTCTGAAATGGGAAAACATTACGTCAGAGCCGAAGAGGTCTATATACAGTAGACATGCAGTGCTGTACCCATGAAGATGATTGTCCAAGAATTATGATAAGTAACCACAACAGATGTCATCTCTGCACATGTACCATCGAAGCTATGTGCCATAACACTTCACAAGYACTTGAAATGTACTCAAGTATTAAGGTGTACATTTCCACAATATATGAAGCCATTTAATGATACCACAGGGATCCCATATTACATAACACATATATAAATGACATTTCCGATTCTATGGCCTTTTGTTTTATAATTCGATTGCAAAAATATCTATTATAATGATGCTTGAGCATCTATATTCATAACATGAAATTTAAAGACGTATAATATAAACACATTTGCCAAAAATTATGACGTTATACGTAGTAATAAATTAATCATGAACAAAAATTGAATAATTTCATACAAATTCTCTCAAATCAGAGCTAACGATTAAAGATATAKTAGTGTTATTGAGGAAATATCAAAGAATGGAAGCCCCTGATGTTGTAATAAGAGAAATACTTGAATAAAATAATACCTGTGGAGGATAGTTACTGTCAGAGGACCATCGTGACGATTGATYGTTTGGTTTGTCAACCAAAATGTTCCTGAAAAAATAATTCGGTTGTGAAAATTTTAGGTCTTATATTACAACGAGAAGTGGAAGGAATGAAGCTTCCAACAGTGGCTTACTCTGGGAAGTAATTGGCTGAAAAACTGGACCATTTGTGGATTGTAAATGGTAGTGTGTGCACTTTTGCGGACAAATCCGCCATTTTGGCGCATTTTCATGATAGAAATTATGGGTACTACACAGGAATCCCATGAATGGTTATTAATTTCATRAATTCCGTTATTTCATAAAACTAATTTCTCTTTAAAATTTTGTTATTAACAACATGTTGCTTGAAAATAAATGGTACTTGGACTAGAAATAAAAATAAAACACCCGATATGAAGTAAGTTTGACTAAGATCAAGGTGTTACGTAACTCGTTAATATTTCTTTGCATGGGTTCCCTGTGTTTCGTTTCAAACATGGCGGCTTCAAGGATGGCTACAAGACTTCTGTCTTTAAATGGTCCCTTTTTGAGGTCTTCCTTGAACTCTACTGCTGCAAATCAGGTGTGTGTTTYATAGGAGGGTAAAGGGGTTTATCGATTCGGTATGGCTGGTGAATTTCTTTTCAATCCTAAGCTACAATGCAAGGAATTCTTCTTTAACACAAATATTGCACATGTTAGTGCTTGTTTTCTGTGTTTAAATATCATTGTCTTACTACGATGCTTTCTTGTTTGCTGACACAGGTGAAATCCCTCTGTAGAAGAAGCTTCTCAACGTCTGGTATTTCCGGAACAATTTCCAAAGGTATAGACAAAAAGCAGCTCAATGTTTCAACCTTACCTCATTATAATCTAAATTTATAAACTCATTTTAACTTGCCTACAACACTTTTGTATTACCTATAAATGTAAGTTTGCTTTTAGAAATAGTTCTTGCATTGTCRAAATGAGCTACATGTACCTTAAACAAAGAGTAATGCCTGATCTTACTGTAGCTTGGTATGAAATGGCCCCGGGGGGTACTCTTGCCCGTTTAGGGTAGGGATGGGCCACTGAGCCCTCTGAACCCTGACCCTGTTTCAGAGTAARATCGCTGAAATTCATACCCTGTTCCAGAGCAAGATCRCTGAAAACCATAACCTTTTCCAGTAGTGYGAAAATAGATACCCTGTTCCRGAGAGGAGAGAGCGTGACTTTTCATGGGCTAAATTATAGGTGGGATGGAGTTGTTATGATAAACTGAGACTACTTATGGATGGGAAGATAGGGGTAATTGGTCAGCAACCCTAAACTACATTTAAACCCCCTAAATGATAGCCCTGGCAGGCCCGTAGCTAGGATTTTTGTTGGTAGGGGGGGGGGGGGGTGCTAATTTACAAAAAGTGGACCAACCATATACTTTATTTTTTWAAAGTCCCATAGGACGCATAGGTATAGATAAATTATTAAAGTAAAATTGATTTTTTTACTTAGTTTTACATGAAAATATCATACCAGCCAAAATCTCACTTGCTTAAAAAGCGGACCTTTAGCTCGCTTGGGGGGGGGGAGTGCGAACGCACCCCCTGCACCCCCCCCTAGCGACAGGCCTGCCTGAGGGCCTCTCATAATGTAAAAAATTACAATTCCATGAAGAAATTAATTATTGTTTTTCTTTAGGTATTTATGGATTACATAGCATTACAAGAGTAAAAGGATTTCAAAATAACCTCCAGGTAATACCAGCAAAACAGAAAATTTTAAACATGCAACAAACCACATTCTCTACTTTACGAAACCAAATCAAACCAAACAGTTTGACGTCATCTCGGATTGGATCCTTTGCTAGTGGAGTACGATATCTTCCTACGCTAAATCAAGTACGCCGTCAGAAACCGCGTACTAAGAATATGCAAGCCAAACCCTTTATACCACGATCAGAGAGAATCCTACTCGGGCCACAGAGGAAAGGAGTTTGTATAAAAGTCTTCATTAGAAAACCAAARAAACCAAATTCTGCACAGAGGAAATGTGCACTGTTGAAGCTTAGTAATGGCAAGACAAYATCTGCTTATATTCCCCACGAGAAAGGACAATTACAAGAGCATGGTGTTGTTTTGTTTGAAGGAGGTCGTGTTCAGGATTGCCCTGGAATAAGGTTTAAAATCATAAGAGGCAAACTAGATATGAACTGATAAAGACTCTTTTCTAGTTGCAAAAGTGATAATTTCCTTGCAGAAACAAAGTTTGGCTCGTCGAGGAAATTGAGCGTTTACTTTGATTAGAACTTTGTTTTGTCACCATTTTCTTATACAGTGGCACAACAATGAAATCATTGTAGAAATTGAAATTAGATTAARATCGTGGTATCCTGTAACATCTTCTTTGCTGTATCTGTAATGCCCTGTACCACTAGATACTTGATTGAGTACAGTATTGCTTGTGTATACTAAATGGCACCTCTATTTCTGTCTCTTTTAACTTGGTCCAGACATTACATGTATGTTTATGCATTAAATGAATGGTGGTGGTTTAAAACAGAGCAGGTTGAGCAAATAATGCCAAAGCCATATGCACTTCCTCACATGATGAGGGTGACCTGATGAGGGATAATCATGATTATGATTAAATGAATGCACTCTTTTTCTTCCTAAACAATATATATCATCCAAGTTTATTAGTTTTCAAAAGTTGTACRTCATAAAAATACTACTTGGTTCCCTTTTTAAGAATACCTTGCAGGGCTCAAAATAGGACCCTATTTTTAAAACTAACAGCCTAAAATTGCAGGGAAACTTTTACTCCACCAAAATTATTTGTCCTGCCAAAAAGAAGAGAAATTTTTTTTTCTATTTCAAGCTCTGCCTTGAACTCTAGGTTACTACTGATCTTTTGTTTCTTTTTGGTTTCTTATAGTAATGGCTTAGCCATTGCTCTTTGTTTCTAGAAGCTCTAAGTTTTTGAGATAATTTTTAAAAAAAAAACATTTTGTATAAAGCAGGGATGGATCCAGGGGGGTATAATAATAATAATAATAACAACTTTATTTAATGAGGGTGGTACTAAATAGTGTACTACACTAATAAACTTGTGGCCCTCCTTGTGGGTATGCTGCAATGCACCAGACAATCTCTTACAACACTGAGTCACACCTGTGTTGAACTGGCCATACCATCCCTCACCTCCAGCTTGTGATTTTACATTACTTATGCTTTTTTTGAAGCAAAGGAAACATTAATTTTAAGATTCATGATACCTCTATATACATTTTTTCATTTGAGACACCCCCCTAACAAATTCCTGGATTGGCCCCTATAAAGAATTATACTACTAATTTACTACWAACAGTATTACCCCACCACTAGGAAGTGCCAATGTCCCTCTTTGTAAGAGCTAGAGCTTAGATTATGTTCTGATTCCCATATAGTCTTTCCCTTGGTTCTGTTGAAGAAATATAAAACACCTACACATGCTTTGTGCAGTTAAAATGCACACRGGGATTGCCAGAACGCAAGAGAAGTGTTAGGARARGCAAAACRTGTAGCAGAGTGTTCCCAAGTGTTCTGCAAATCTTCAAGTGCTTTTTTACTCCACACAGCATAGCAAGCAAGTTTTTTTCTTTTTTAAATACAAATTACAATAACCGTTATGTTGGATRRGAATGGTGCAACTGAAAGTGSGTGTTCATGCTCATGTGCTCTCATAAAGCACGCACTCTCAATCAATCAGAGCCCAAGATTTCTAACAGTTATTTTATGAAATCATATATTATTGTACATGTGGCACACTATTGTAAATATCTCTGGAGCCTTCTAGCATATCCAGTGTGTGCTACACTCATTCTGAAGCAGACCAGAACCTCTGGCTCTGAGGCTATTTTACYTGTCTAGAATTTACTTTATAAATTCTGTATATATATATTTTTGTATTATTTCATTCATTCTCATATGAAAACTACAGTTGATATCAAAAGTTTTGAACTGTAGTCTGTTGATATAAGTTTATACTCTTGAACTTCTTCTCAGCACAGCATRGTCTGTTTGATGTAAGCAGTGTACCTGAGCTTGGTTCCCAATTTTGTCAAAAATCGTAAATGAAGAGTATCCTCGTCGCTGAAGGATTTGATGAAGGTTTTCATCAACCATCTCAATCACCACAATGATATTTCCTTTTCTCTCCAACTCTTCCCAAAAACTATTTACTTGAGGGGAATCAATATTGATTTTAGCTACTTTGGCAAARTATGACAATATAATAACATCAGTTGGCATCATATTCCTAAGGGCTGTCGCATCCAGCTCTTTATTGACGAATTCAAAGTCTAAGGACTCAACAAATGGCATCCAACCAAGCTCTGAGTCATAGCCCATGAATCTAGGAGAKGTTTTTCTACCGTTGCTACAGTTGCTGCTGTAAGGCAAAATCTCATCACAGAATATCTTGAAGCCCCACATCTCTGCTCCAGGCCCACAACCAAGGCTGGTGACTTTGGTAATATCCCTGAACAATTCCTTGTTAAATATTTCTTTCTCGATTGCTGTTTTGAAAGCCTGGCATGATAGTTCTGATCTCAGACCAAATAACTCCAGTGCATAGTAAGCTCTAAAGTTTTGGCTTGCATAACAAATTGATCTCCACTGGTAGTTGTTCTTSACTCCTGATTTATAAAGGATTTTGCCTTCGCCTGTATTCTTGAGGAAGTATTGAGCTATGTCTTGGAATCTTCGCAAAGCTTTCTCATCTTCGATTTTCAGTGGTCTTGTTTGAATAGCTGTATTTTCAAATTCGCCCGACATTGCCATATCCATTCGTTTGGCCTTTAAAAATCAAATCAACATCAAATAAAAGAGACTTGAAGTTGATTTTGACAAGTYCATGCACGCTATACTTCGTTTATGTAACCGATTTCCGTTCAATAAATCTAATAAATGCACAGGCAGGGATTGATATATGAAGTCTTTTCCTCCTGTACCAACTTCCTATACGTCATATTTCAGTTTCGTCTCATTGAATACCACTGAAGCGAGGAATATTTGATGTGGCCAAGCTCTAGTTGTCACGAGACACGAAGTAGCGTCCTACGGACCAGCTTTAACTTTCAAAAGGATTTCGAAGGATTAATTTTTTCCGTAGCGGAAGTCATATTCTATACTCACTGTAACTTTAGCGCTCTCGAAAGTTGTTCCCCCAAACAAGCCTAAACATATCTATCAATATTTTTTCCCCGATGTAATAGCGCGTATAGACTGACATGTTGAAGTACTAGACGCCCTTTTTTGGCATAAAAATAACAAAGAATAATGTATAGGAATGAATCGCGTGATACTGATAACTCTGTATTAATCGTCAGAGATTATAGAATTCAAAGAAAATCGTTCTTTTCGATTTCAGTAGGGAAAACCCCTTGACTGAAACCGGAAGCGAAAGAGAACAGCTTATAATATCACCTATAACTGAATCCCTTTTATCCCTCTTATACTTCACTTCCAAATAAGATATTCATCGCCAGTCAGATATATTTATTCTTCCTTCTTAGGAGAAAACGGACCCGTGGTCTTGATCACTTACCTTTTTTTCTGGGGGGGGGGG
>NW_022261811.1:29951-51245 GCF_009602425.1 Actinia tenebrosa
GGGTCAACAATGAAAATTTGAACTTTTGTGGAAGTTCAAACCTTTTGATGAAAACTGTTTCCTTGTTGACTGAGGGTTATTAGTTATAATTGCTGTCAGGCATAAAAAGAAACTAAAAAAGGGTTGTCTTTGACTCTAAAATGTTTTAAAACTTTGGAACGTTTCGGTTCGAAACTGAAAACCTTTATCATAAAGAGCTGAAGTAATGATATCCTGATTTGATGAATCATTTATTCACACTAGTATACAACTCTGGTTTTAAATGACCCATCTGTCATTTTACACAATATATACATTATAGATGGGTTTAAAATAAGTTAAAAACATGACCAGGTCACACTACGGAGTATTSAGTCATGCGCTGAGCCAATTACAGCCCATGTAACCAATGTTCACTCAAGTATGAAGCTAAGAAAGGACACGGCACGGCAGGCCGTTTGTATCCGAGTTATTCACCGTCCTAAGAAATCTGTACTAAAGGCGCGATTACACAGAGCTCCCTGCAACTTGTCTCGCAATAGCGTTGCGATACAAGCTGCAAGAGTGTTTACACGGTACGACGGAGACGCAATCGTTGCCAAAAGTAGAAATGAGTTCTTCTTTTTGCAGCAATTACTACAATTCGTCTTACGACATTTTTTCAAATTGCGCAGAAAGTTACACGCTACAATGCTCCATGCAAATTGTGTCGCAGCGCCGTTGTGAGACAAGTTGCAGAAAATATTTTTTCCGCTTAATCACACCTTAAGATCCTACTAACTGATAAATTACGTTCCCATAGAACTTGCGCTTGCGCTTGTGTCGCAGCGCCGTTGTGAGACAAGTTGCAGAAAATATTTCTCCGCTTAATCGCACCTTAAGATCCTACTAACTGATAAATTACGTTCCCATAGAACTTGCGCTTGTTAAAGTACGCGGCGTATCAACATCTGTACTCGTAAGGGTGACGTCACTCAAGGCTGATATAGCACCAGGGGTACTGGGCGTGGCCTCTTTGTCCCTCTCATCACTGGGTGTCTGGTCGCCCTGACCGATAGCTAAATGGCATGGCGTTGCGAGAGACGATAGAACTGACTCAGCTACTGTGGTGCTTCGTGATGTGGTGCGCGAATTTTCTCCGAGGAGTTTGTCCAACAGGGCTCGAGATATAGTGTTCTGAAATTTCAGGAAATACGGCATTAGCATTTATAATGAATAGAAGAGGCCTCAAAGTCATCTAAAAAATAACTCATTATCATGCACAGTTCATAAAGGTGTAGTTTTCACCAGTACATTGGTTCTAAACCAAAAATTTTTTAACTCTCATCACTTCAATTGGCATATGCATGTGTAGGTCATATAAACGTTTGGCTTGGAGAACAAGACTGACAACATGAGATATGAATATGAATTAATATTTCACATGGAATCAATACCCAAGCAAACGCAGGTTGTTTTTGGGGAATTCAAAATCAAGGTGCTTCTTATGATGTGTCATTGCAAGCAACGTTCTGGGATACATTTGGGTGTACCATGTAGCCTCGCCTCAAATTGGTAGGCAGTTTCTTTCTCCCCGTATCTCAAACCATTCAAAAGGGAAGGGTAGTCTCCTTTGCAGTGGTCATTATTGTGGGTCCCAGATTCTCTCGGGCCCTTCCCCACTCCCAGTACCGACATTAGGGACTTTAAGATTTGCAAAATCTGCGACGGCGACGTCAACCGGAAGAGTAAATTACTTCACTTTRGGGTTTCGCGTCTTTAAAATCTGTCTTACCTGTGGATGAGTTGACTTTACTGACAATGTTCTGAATGAAATCTCCAATGAACAGAACCCCAAAGAGAAATTATTTACACTTCCGGTTGACGTCGCCGTCATAGATTTTGCAAATCTTAAAGTCCCTAACGGCTGCGAATGAAACTACTCCAACCCTCCCTTTGCGCAGACAAGGATGCCAAGCGATTTGTTTTACAGCTAAAGGATATCCTACCTCAGTTTCATTTTCAGATATTTCTTTCAGCTTCTTGAGTTCCATTTCGATGTCCATTATCCTCTGGTGCATGTCTCGAGCCTCTTTTCCTTCGCGAAGGACTCTTTCACCAATATCTGTCAAAAGATTGACGCTAGTCAATATCAGAACCTACTATCTCCTATCCAAGCTTTATTCTTGAGATTTTGGGTTATTATATTATAAGGTTTTACTCCCTGTTGGTTGCTCATCTAGTGAGGTCGCACCGTGCAAAGGTAAAAATGCTGACTTTCAGCTTAGGGTAGGCGGGGGGAGGGGAGGGGAGGGGGAGGGGGGAATGATAATACATAAAATAAATTTACCAATATCATCTAGGTTCTCTAGCACGTGTCTTGAAGTGGCCTGAAAAGGAGAAAAAATTCAAAACGAAAGCAATGCTCAAAATTAGAGACATGTCAAACAAGGAGGGATAGTATAAC
Source organism: Actinia tenebrosa (assembly GCF_009602425.1). The sequence goes on from NW_022261811.1 coordinate 32,377, forward strand.
ATTACTGAAGGGTGAAGTGATCTTAGAGGTTCTTACTTGAGAACTTGAATCTGAGAGTGCTTCGGATCTTTGGGTCAGCGGCGTATCTGTGAGTGCATGCGACGACAACATTTCCAGCTCATTGGGCGGTACTAAGGCTTTTAGCTTCCTGGTAAGCACAACAAAAGGAACCCAAAAATTTGTTGACGATCTTTTGCTAATATATTGCTTTTTACTAATAGACACTTGTTCCTTGCATGGGCATCAATGTTCCAATTTTCACGCGAACAATGTTAAAGAGTTAATTTCTAATAGATCCCTTGCAGCACGACGGAATGCAGCTTAATTTGGAGGACAAAACAATAGGTTTCCGATTCTTAGTAGATTGAAATTCTCTTATTTTGTTCTCCAAATGGAGCAGCGCACTGATTCTAAAAATAGCTTAAAGATTCGGAAAAAAATTGCATTCTGTTTAACCGCTACGAACCGATTTTATTATTTTTACTTAAAGTTACAATAATAACCCATGTAAACTAAGATCAACTGCGATCGGCTGTGAAAATTATCTGCTGAAAGTAAACTTGTAAGTTTGTTTCACATCACGACTGCGCTGCGCTATTGAGCTACTTTGATGTCACATGCAAGGGGTCTATTCAATCTGTCGCACTCTCACACCGCACTTATATGTAACAACAATGTAATCATTTTAACCTTGGAAAAAATCTACTCACTCATCAATGTCAGCCAGAACTCGTGCAGATTCCTCGTCCGGCCTAAAACCAATGCCACTGGTTAACCGAAGACTGTCATCATCGTAAGGATTCTAGCAAGCAGGAAATATTCATTAATACGGAAGAATGTTTTTCGCGTAAGGATACTTTATTATCATCTGTGATTAACTTTACCGATGCCAGTAGCCCATTTGCAACAAATAATTACATGACTGTTACTAGTCTCCCCCACAGCCGATTTCAGTGTCGTCACGCAACACTGAAAGTGGCTGTGGGGGAGAGTAGACTATTACTGGATGGCAAAAAAATTCGGGCCTCCTTTATTTAAAAAACTTTTGCTGGATTACTAATGTCATATCCAAAACCTCTTCCAAAATACTTCTTTTTCCCTAAGAAGATGCTTTCAATTTTAAGATACGCAAGCATTTTGAAGTTTGTTTGCCTTCCAGCAGAGCCTTTCCCAAGGGACGTGAACTGATTCGTTATTGAAGTGATATATCAGCACATGACTGTTTGTTGCAAATGGCCTATTGGTATCGCCGTCACCATCATCATTACAATCATTATCAGCAGACATCATTATCAGCAACAGAGATATCATCATCACCAGTAGTCATTGCTATCACCAGTATCTACCCTCATCATCATCATCACCATCATCATCATCATCATCATCACCAACAGCAATGTCAACAGACATCCCCACTACCCTGACACCGTTATCAGTAGCGGTAGTCGTCATTTTGCCGGTATCATAAGCGGCCAATATCATCATCGGGAGCAGAAATGTCACTATAGGATTATGTCATCACCATTACTATGAGCATCAGCTTTGCCATCCTACTCCTCTTTCTCCTCCTTATCCTCCTCCTCATCTCCTCATCCTCCTCCTCCTCCTCCTCCTCCTCCTCCTCCTCCTCCTCCTCCTCACCATCAACGTCATTATCATCATTACTGTATTATCATCATAACCATCATGATCATCACCATTGTCATAAGCACTGAACAGCCTTGCTATTCTGATCATCATCATCATCGTCATTATCATCATCATTATTGTCACCATATTATCATCATCATCATCATGTACCGTCATCACAACCCTATTGATTATCCATATTCATCTTCATCATAACCAATCTCATTATCATCGTCGTCATTATCATTATTATCACCATCATTATTATCATCATGTAGCTATTCATCACGAGCACTTACTTCCATCATTTCATTGATATCTGAGGAAAGAAGATCGTCCAGTCTTTTCTTTTCGTCGTCTGTCATAGGGATTATGTTTGCAGCATCAGCAGCGAGCTAAATTATAAAAACATTTAGATTATTCGTTCAAGAATTTGGTGGAGGAAGATACTCTATGTCTATAGATACATAATCGCAAATTTTTATTCATTTATTTTTTATAATTGTTAAGCACTATTGGGCTTTTTATGGAAATAGGGCTATATAAATAAATAAAGTTATTATTATTATTATAATTATAGACCCCTTTCAGCACGTCGGAATGCAACTCAATTTGGAGGACTACATAACAATAGGTTTCCAATCATCAAGAGATGGAAATTCCTTTTTTTGTCCGCTTCAAATTGAGTGTCTATAAATGTAAGGGCTCTATTACGTTTTGTTACCTTTTTGTTTCGCTGAATGAAATCGTGTATCGAGTCTTTGTGTTTATCTTTAGTCCTGCGAGCTTTCTTGTTTGAGTCTGTTTTCTCTTCGTCATTCTGGGCGCTGTTTCTTCTTCCATCGCCATGTTTCTTTCCGGCTTTCTTTTTCTTTTTCGCTCCATCATCACGTGTAGACGACCGAGATGAACCACGAGTAATACTCCCTGCATTCGTACATAAATCTAGTCAGTAGGGAAGCTTTCGTATGACTGTCGGTGCCGTATGCGTGCTTTGCCGCGATCGTGATCGTGTTGTTTTCTAGAATTTTGATTGGTGGATTTTTTTCTCGCGCAACATGATTGGTCTGCAGTTCCATGACATTGGCATGACCGTGTCCGCGCCGTGTTCGTGCCGTGTTCCGGGTACATGCCGTATAATTGGTCTGGTATGTGGTGCCACCAGCTTTTCACGCAATCTTGTAACTAGAGCCTGCGTTTCTTCTGGCTTGCGGCGAAGAAAGAGGAAGTACGAGAAGGAAGTAAGCTCTGCATACGAGATTGCTTTTCACGGTCATACGAAAACTGCTCTACTGCATGGCAAATGCATAAGTGTAGAATTTGTTCAGAAACAAATATAAATTCCAATTCCAAAGTTCTAAGCCCCGCCTTAGCAACGACACGGTTTCTAAAAGTTCGAAATAGATCACGTGTAATTATTAAAAATGCGAATTTCACTATGACACTAAGTTGCTAAGCAACCTTCAAAGACGTTACTAGCTGCTAAGCAACCTTTGAAAACTACAAATTCCAAAGGTCCACGTGTTAGAGAAAGCACATAAACGTCAATTGCTAAGTAACCTTCGAAACACACGAAGACAAATGACAACACGTTGCTAAGCAACCTTCGAATATGACATAACTTCCAAAGGTTCAAGAGTACAAAATAACATACAAAATGTCAAATGATGACATGTTGCTAAGCAGCACCCAAAACATGCAAAGGCAAATAACGTCCTGTTGCTAAGCAACTCTCCAATTGATTACATAATTTCAAAAGGTTCACGTATACGAGATAGCTTATAAATGTCAAATGACGTCATGTTGTTAAAATGTGTTTAAAAAAGTTCACTTTTACGTGGTGCGACGTCAACGAAAAATTTCTAGAATAGCTTCAGTTTTCACTTTCATCGATATACATCCCGGATTTTTATTCCTTTACGACTAAACTCCCACCCAGAAACATAAGTAATACGACTCAAGACGCACAAGAAACAAACAACAATGAACTGCATGGGAAGCACGAGTGTAACTAGACTATTCCAGTCTTTCAAGTTAGTCTCATGCAAAACTCAACAGGAACATCTTGATTATGCATTTGACAACTTTTGGTGTCCAAGTCCTAAGGCTGTGGAGTTTCACACTGAGTTTTCCATGGGACTTGGCCGGCGACTTCCAGGTTTAGACGAGGCAGGAGAACTAGTGCAAATCACACACACTCACTGTTATTCTAAAAAGGATAAAACTGAGAAAGTGAAGAAGAAAGAAAGCGGAGTGGCTAAGAGAACTAAGAGACCACGAAATACTTATCGAATGTAACATCAAATTGCCCACTACCGAAGACGCAGGGCTGATGTATTGCCGGTAATGGCAGACAGCATCGCCGATGCCCGAAGAATTAAAGGACGAAGCGAAAACAGAAAAACAGTAAAACAGAACTGACAAGAATGATGAAGGCAAAATTTTCAAACTTTTTACTACAGTCAATAAAAAAAAAAAAGTAAAAAAACATGATAAAAAAGAAAACACGCAGATATTGTGAGGACGTCAACTTTTGCAGACGACAAAGCGACAAACAAGAAGGAAAAGCCTGTGAAAGAAAGAGAGGTAGAAAAGTCGAAAACGGATGATGGTGACGATGGTGTCAAGTACGGGCTAACTTTCTACAAATTACTGTCAGAGAAAAAGACACAATTTAAAGAGAAAAAGTTAAGAACTAGATGAAAATATTGCGACGAATGTAAATCAGGGTACGCCAAAATTGCTATGAAAGATTGATTTTTAGGTTTTTACATTTTGCGAGAAAATACACAATAAGCTATCATTTTCCAAAAATAATTTTCCAATAGCGTTTTTCTGATGTTCCTTCTGTTTTTATCCGTCGAATACTAATCATTAGTTCATGCGAAGTTCTCTAGGACATCAAGACGTTCAGTTGGCACCAACTGATGTTTTCACGGTGGCCATGTTGGAGGAACTTAACAAAAGAATTGTCAATGAATTCTTTTGTTATATCCTGCAATATGGCCGCCGGGTCTTTTTTTTTATTTAATTCCCTTGGGAATGGTTGAAAACCATCAATATAAATATACATACCTGAAGCTGAAGAGCTTTGGTATCGAGTATAGCTTTCCTCAGTTCCAAGTGGCTGTGTAGCAAACACAGGAGTAATAGGATCGTCACGACTGGACCCTAAAATCAATACAAATTCATATTCTCAATTGAAATGAGTGCAAACCATACCTCCGCGAAATAGTAGCATCAATAAAACAATTGAAAACAAAATAAAAATAAATGTGTTGTTAGTGCTATTTAGTTTTTGTGCTGTTTCAAGGATATATGATTTGCACTCTAGCATTGTTTTGCAAAATGTTGCAAAGACTTTTATAGCTCCGATAAAGATGTCGACCCAGACAAACCATGTGTTACTTGGGGGTAGTATCAGAGTAAGTGTAATCTTTTATTTATTCATCTATTTGTTAGCTTTTTTGTACCTATGTAAATAAATCTTTGGCTGGACTACCATGCATGGACTAGCTGTATTGACACACCTAATGCTTTATTGAAGAAATAGAAAACGTGCACATGTGCTGTGAGTAGTTGGTTATAAAGCACAGGGATTTGTAGAGCACAAGAGAAGTGTTAGGAGAAGCACGACTCTTCTCGACACTTCTTGAGTTACTGTATCACTCTGTTAATCCACAAGTGCTTTATCTACACACAACACAACGCAACACAACACAACACAACACAACACAACACAACACAACACAACACAACNACACAACACAACACAACACAACACAACACAACACAACACAACACAACACAACACAGCAAGTCAGCTTTTATAAAATACAAATTTTAGTTCAACAGTTATTTTTGGATACAAATGACAAAATGGAAAGTGAGTGCATGCACAAGTGCTGTGTGCTCTCTAGAAGCATGTGCTCCCATCCAATCAGAATGCAAAAGATTCATAACAGCTATTGACTTTATAAAGTTTGCAGTACATGTAGTTTTATTTACCTAGAACGTCTTCATTCCCCAGCTCTAAAGCAAGTAAGGTAGCTCCAACTATGCCATGACTACCATCTCCCTGTGCTTTTGCCATTTGTTGTAGCTGTTCTTTCCACACTTTTTCCATTTGATGCCTTTGGTTTTTAACCTCTTTTTCTTTCTGGTGTGTAAATATATTCCAACAAAAAATTCCAACAAAAAATTCCAACAAAAAATTCCAACAAAAAAATACATTGATAAACATCTTGTGGCCAAGGATTTATAAATATGAACAACGTATATTAGAACCCTATGTGTGGTGATGCAATGTTTTTCCATTACTAATAGACCACGTCATTCCCTAGAGTATCATTTCTTTGTTTAATGGTTGTGAATGAGAAGACACATGCATATGGATACAACTCAAACGAAGAATTTTATGCTCARGGAATGACATGTGGCTTGTAATGGGAAAACATTGTACCACAACGAATTAGGTCTATTCTATTAATTATTATTATTAGGTTGGAAAAGGGGGAGTAGGATTCACGCTTCACAAAAAAAAAACACAGCCAAATCATGTTTTAAAGAATAATAAAAGCAGCCATTTCACTTTTCAAGAACAATAAAAGGGTTAAATCATGTTTCACAAAATGACAAAAATGGCCATTTCATATTTTGCGAAAAAAAATAAAAACTGTCATTGAATCAGATTGTGTAGTTCCAGAAGTCACCCATACCCACCCCACAGAGGAGTTTGGAATTYCTGAAAAGTAAGGGGGTCAGAGGAAGAACAAAAATTACAGAGTTTGTATGGAAGAAAATTGGAAATTCCTTGGGGTAGGGGGGTGTCTTGAAAAAATTCCTCCGTGAGGGGGGTATGGATAATTTTTGGAACTACACATTTCATGAAATCACCCTTTGTCACAAAGTCATTAGACTTTGGTTGTCACGTCTATCATCATCTCTTATGGTTCATCATTATTATTAGGGAGTTTAAGCTATAGTACAACATTGCAGGTGAAAACATCAGTCAATTCACCTTTTCGGTGATAGCCGTCACTTTGTAAACACTTGGTTGGATTGTGTTACGGTCACCAAAAAGTTWGGACATCGTTCTTGATTTCCCATACAAATTCACTGAGTTTAAAGAGAAAATTTAGATAAATTTCTTTGGTTAGCTCTCTTAACAGCAATAAGAAAAGTTTCGATCAAGTTAGAAAAATGATATTTTACTTGTATTTAGAGAACTAACTAAACAAACCAAGTAAATACAGTAGTTCATTTAAGTCAGTACATTTTTACGGAAATCCGAGAACGATGTCCGAACTCCTTGGTGACTGTAACATGTAATCCAACACAATTTATACCACTTGGTGTATCGTAATCATGACATTTCATGTTTGTATATCATTTTACTCAATAGGCAATGTACTTTTAGACTGAAGTAAAGCACGTTTTGGGAGCACTTGACTTCAAATGAAAATAAACAAAGATGACCTTTTTGTCATTGCCATTCTCTTTATGACATAAAACAAGGACATTTCTGTACTTTCTTCATACTGTATGACAGCAATGATGCAGAGTGTTTCATACACCGAATCTAAATATGTTGACCAATTTGAATAACTATTGTTCTGCACTGACTAGCGACTGACTAGCGACTGACTAGCCTTGTGTTCAYGAGGAAACATAAAAGCRTTTTCCCATGTATGAGAGGCTAGTCAGTCGCTGGTCAGTGCAGAACAATAGTTATTCAAATTGGTCGCCATATTTCGATTCGGTGTATACACTCCAGTGAAAATCTATTAGATGTGTTTTTTTCTGCTTGCTGCCTTTGTTGTTGTCATTGCCGTCCTGTAGCTTAAAGTCCCAAGAAAATTAAAAGCTCTTTTTAGTATTTCCCTTCAAATAAAATATCTGATTAATGCCAACAAGTTCGCAAGTTTACCTTCATTTTATCAGAAAGTATTTTATCAAGTTTCTTTATCTTTTCCATTCCCTCTTTGATTTGAGGATCGATATCTTCTCCTTCTGTGAGCACAGAAATTTCTTCTTTTTGGCTGGTGTTCTCTGTTCTGCTTGTAYTTGGGGACAATTCTTCATCTCTCTCTAATGCTTCAATTTGATTCCCTGTCAAAAAAGCAACATGTTTTATCTAACAAAATTTCTAATTAATTTTCATATTGAATTAATGTGTCCTCCTAGGGGGACTCACTTGACTCTACAGGTGCCTCCAAAATATTGGATGGAACAAATGGTAAGCTGGGGAATGCATGCTGGGTCTCACTGGTGAGGGGTGAGCCAGCCACTGTATAACTCTAGTGGTTCATTTTAATATACTGTTTAGAAAATAACGTTCTCAAAGTTGAATGTTGAAATTGATGTATGTCAAAAGAGCAATGTTGAATTTTGTCCAGGCACGGAAAGCTATTAACAAATGTTCAATCGTGGAACTCGAATGTTGGACGAGATTACAACTAAGTTGAAATCGAAATCTCCAATGTCGGAAAAGCAACTAACAATATTGCATTGTAAGTGAAACACTGAATTCTTTATAAGAATGTTGAAAGCCTGATGTTGAATTTTGTCGGGAATATAACGCCATATGTATAAAGTATATGGAAGCATTATGCAAGCATTGGAGTATGCATATTTCTTGTCCTCTTATTTTAAAATTTATTGTTAGGCACCCACAAGCATCAAGATCAAGTTTCCAAATACATCCAGGGTCTTACTAGCGAGAGGTGAGCAGATCCTGTGTACACAGTACAATTTATTGTATATATGGAAGCATTATTCAGTAGGCATTGGAGTTCGCATTTTCTACCTCAAACTTTAAACCTTTTAAAAGATAATATTATAATATACATGCGTATAATCATAAATATTAATAAGAAATAACAAAAGTCAAGTTGACTTCATACCTGAACCATCACAGCACTCTTCAACTTCCTCATCCGTGGAAGATTCACTGCCATGGTTACTGTCACTTTCAACTTCTTCATCATCAAATTCCTCAACTTCAACATCTTTCTCCAGAGCAAAGAAGAGCTTAAGAAGTAATAAAAATTAATTATATTCTACAGTAGGAGGTACATGTACAGAAGTTTTCAAGAAGATATATTGACCCCCTTCACCCTAGCAGAACCTATCAAAAAAAGGTAAATAGGTAAAGGTAATTTATTTTACTTTGATAATGCGGGGAGTAGTTGCCCAAATCTCCCGAGCCAAGGGCTCATGTTTAATGCGCTCGAAGGTGCACCCTCTATACCCCGTCTTACTGTCAGTGCTCTTTTTACGGGTATTTAAAGCTAATTAAAGCTACACAGATAAGATATAACTGGTAAGATATCAAGGGGAGTTTGCATATTTTCTGGAAATACATATATTGAACGAGACAAAGTAATATCAATTTAATTTACCTCACTTGGAATTCCAATTATTTCTAAATAAAAATAATAGAAAGAAAGTCAACTTTTGAATAATAAGTGGCCCAGTTCTTTGCTTTTTGTAACAATGGTAATAAGCCAGATTGGTAGTGGCTTATTTTTGTGAAACAATCATAGTAGGGGAGGGGCAGGACAAAAAGTGACATTYATAAACAGATTAAGTATTACTGGCGGATGCTTCTCTTGAAAACATTCATTTGCTATGAAGGAGAATGTTTTGGAGTAGGTGGTCATAAGTCTGAAGTAGTTGGCTGTGATCTGATACAAGGAACAGAAGATCTTTGATAGAAACGAAAAAGGAGTTGGCAGTTAACTTTAAAGCCACTGGCTAGTTATTGTAAAAGCCTGGAGCACTAAATTATTTTTAGAAAAACAGCAAACTTTAAAGCTGCTAGCTTATTGTAAAATCCCGAAGCACTTAATTATTTCTTAGAAAAAAACATTGCCAAAAAGTCACAGGAAATCTTCCTCCATTGCTCTCCTTCAAAGCCGTCTCCAACGCATGATAAAGCATATGGCATGTCCTAGGATAAAATAATATAATATACTGCRCATGCATCTGATACTTTACTCTATGTAAATACAGTATGACCATATGATATAATTCCTAAAATAAATGTTTATTTCACCATTRGTGTACTTAAAGTTAAACTATTAAGCTCTTTTTACCTTCAGGGGGCAGGATCTCTAGAGAACTAGAAGGCTGCAGCCTCTGTGCACAAGGCACCTATGTATAAAGAAAATTTAAATGCTGAGACATGTAAACACTATTACATATAGGAAGTAGATTTAATATCGATATCCCCTACTTTTCGGCTTGATCGCCTTCCTTTTTCACTTGCTGTACTTGATGGACGACTGATTGATTCCAAACTATGAAAAATGGCCTTAACATTAGCTACGTGTAAAGATTCAAATATGCCAGTTTGTACAGTACGTGTAAGTGGCTGTGGAAACCTTTTTTAATCTACTGTCAGTGACAATCTGAGATCTCCGATCTCGATTTTGACTCTAATTCAAGATTAATATTATGACCAAAAATCAAGCATATGTACTAGTTCAGTATGTGTATTTCTAAGGAAGTAACTGTTTCTAAGCAGTCAAACCTACCTTCCTTCACTGACGATTTCCATGGTGAAAACAAGCACAAGAGCATCGAAACTAAAATTGCAAGAATAACCAAAGAAAAGGGCCAAAATTCACTTTTAAAAAGCCCATTTCACTTTAGTTAGCATATCAAAGCCCCTATTATAAGCGAAAACTTTTTTTCACATGTTTAGCTCGAAAATAAAGGAATTTTTTCATTGCTTTCTGCATCGACAACACAAACTTCTCAACAGTTGATAAGATTAGCCAGGCGTTCAATGATAAGGAGTGAAACTGGGGAGAGTAGTTGAATTTCCCATGATCCTCGACGAGTGCATCGAAAGAGAATGTAAAAAGAGAAGAAAAAAAGGAGAAAAATGTAAAGTAAAAAGCTAAAAAAGCTGAAAGTTAAAGCTTTGAGCTATATATGTACGTCTAATATCAGAGAGAGAAAAATAGCATAGCTATCTAGCAAACCCAGCTCTCYATACTAGGTGGTCGCTCTTTTTCACCCATCTGAGCCGCTAAATGAAATGAGATACCGAACTCCCATAACGTTTAAAGCGCTTTTAATTCGAATTCAAGCGTAGTGGACGTGTGCATTTACACTYAAAATAAGCAATTTATGACATCAAAACCTCAAAGAATTCAACTGATAAACGGGTATTACGTAACTTTTATTCATCAAATAAATTCAATAGGAATGTAGTAGAAGTCAGGAAACAAGACATTTTCTGTATGTCATTAGCCACGTCCAATAGCTACTGGCTGCATATGGACGGCTAAAACTCAGTCAAAATAATGCTCACATATCAAATTCAAAATCATCAATTTTAAAATCACTTACAGTCCAATAATTTCATTGTTTTCTAGCTGGTTTTGGTTTAATTTTGGGTCGCTTTGTTTTGGGCTGTTTTCTTGTTGTTTCAGGGGAGAGCGACTGATAGTCAGAGGTCGTTACCCCAGATCTATTCCCCCTTAGATCTTCATACACTCCTTCATTGGGCTGGTCCCTTAAGAGTGCATACGGGGGATCCCCTGACGTATTGTGCCCGTCATCAATGTCTATCTGGTTGTCGTAAATGGGCTCGTCAGTCGATATATTTGGATTATTATGCTCGTCTTCGTCATCAGGTATATATCCAGGATTATTGATGGCGTTGTCTTCCATATATGAACTTCGTATTGCTTCTGAATTAGCATAAATGTCCCAATTCTCGCTGCGTTCTTCAGCATCGTCAAAAAAAGATACATTATATTCCTCATCTTGGTAATAATTTGGATCCGGTATATCCCGCGTACTACCCGCGGTGCTCACGGGACTCGCGGGATTTACATAGATAGGTTCGTCGTCGTTTGTATACGTATCGTTATAAGAGTTTTGAGCTTCATCCTCTTGTAAAGAATCATGATGATAGTCTTCATGTGTTCCTTGAGCCATGTAAGATCCCAAACGACACGAAGCGTCCCGAGGATTCTCAAGAACGTGATAATGAGGGGTGTGGGTACCTGGATTTTCGTAGAATGCCTCTGCGTTTGCAACACTATCTAAAAATAACGAGAAATGACATTTTATAATTTTAACGAAAGGAGAGCTAGCATGCGCAGCAAGAATGCAGCACGCGCAGCATGTGCACGAGAAGATCAGGCAAGGTTCTACGCCCCATCCGCTATTTGTTTCGCAATCTCACAGAGTTTTTTTGTCTGCTTTATATGGAAACGGCACGCGCCACTGCACAGGGTTGCATTCTGGTGCATTTATCCTTTTATCACTATACCTCACATGGTGTTGTTTGTAACAGATTGAACCTTTAATGTCGAACTCAAGACACACTAAGTAGAGTGCTTACCCCTTGGTGTGTCCTGACGTAAGATAATCACATTTTCATAGGCAACGATCATGTTTCCTTTGATAGGTTGAGCTGCCGCCGCTTCGTTAACTCTGCTTTCGTTTTCAATTAACATTGGTCCATCGAACAATTCTGGATCATCGAACTGGAGTCTAGATTGACTGGAGGCATGGCGGGAAGACTTAACCGAGATCGATAAGTCTTGTCCTCTTTCATATGCTGGATTACTGTGGCCTGTGGGAATAAACGCAATTCAAAGACCACGTTTTGCATTCATAAAAAACGGATCATTCTCTTAGTTAACTCAGTTGTAAGGGACGAGATGTAATGGAGTGACCTAACTAAAACATCACACTTCGTTGATTAGCACTAAAAATTGTTTCACAAGGCGAGTATATAGTTTAGGCTTTGCAGAAATTCACTTGCTTTGAACACTGAATGTTAGGGAGGCATATTAGTGCAACCTACTCATCAGACTTGCAGACTTCAGAGCGGATGGAATATTGATGTTAGTTTCATCGTAAACTCCTGCAGAACATTGATCCTAGAAAAGTAATAAGATGCTTCACAATTGGGTTCTTTATGATTATCACAATACAATTGATGTTAAGGAAAGATTTTGACGCGACAAACCTGAGAGGTGCAGCGGTATACTTGGCAGCACTCTTTCTGCAAAAAAGTAGTTTGTCAGTGGTCTAACCATATATCATGGTCAGTAGTTTACTAGAATATATGAGATGCCAAAAGCACAATGATACTTCAAAATACATGTTTAAAATCCCAATATAGTGCGGCAAATATTATGATTGATAACTTAGCCTGTGTACATATGCTCTTCCCTTCCCCATTCGAGGGAAACTGCTTGAGAAAGAGTGTCGCTCGTTTCCTTCCGTTCTTCTTAGCAGGAAAGGGGAGAGCGGACACACACAGTCTACTTTCCATGTTAAGGTGCACAATTCAYTGCGATACGTCGTACCTTTGATGATATTATTTATAAATCACCTTAACGATTGTTTATTTCGTTTCAGATCATGGCCATTCCCTTAAGTATCATTCCTTTGATTATCAGTATTTAACACTTGCGAAGATAGTTATGATACACGAGTGAACAAATATTATTATTCTCAAGGGAATGACACATTGTTTAAAATGGGAAAACGTTAAAAGAATAAGTTTTATTTCGGCCACGATTATCATTTCATTAACGAGATATTCATTTTGTTTACCTTTTACGTCGTTTGCAGCAAATAACAATACAAATGACTGTTACTATAACAACCAGTAAGGCACCTGCTACCGCTGACACACTGATGATGATCTTTTTATCCACCCGCGATTGAGCCTCTTTATCTGATTGATGATGATGATGAGTGATATTAGAAACAGATGACGTCTGTAGCTGGATATAAATAAGGAAAGTGAGGTTGCGTTCTGCTCAATGTTTCTAGTGCATTATAAACGTATACAAACTATTTAGAGAAACAAGGAAGAACGAGAAACAATAGAGTACTGACGGAATCTTTGGCGGGAAAAGCATTGCTGGACAAGAAGAACAAAAAGAAATAGAGAAAGAAGAAACCTAAAAAGAACAACGAGAAGGAGAAGGAATAGGAGGAGGAGAAACAAAAAGAGAAAAAGGAGGGGGAGGAGGAGGAGGAGGAGGAAAGGAGAAGTAAGAGGAGGAGGTAAGGAGGAGGAGGAGCAGGAGGAGAAGGAGGAGAAGGAGGAGAAGGAGGAGAAGGAGGAGAAGGGTTGATCTGGTTTAGACCCAAATTAATATTTTTGAACTAAATTTATTTGTTTCGGTTTCAAGACTTACTACTTGAAATGTTGGTGTCGGGGATAATGTACTAGTAGCAGTACTCTCCGTGCTTTGAACAGTTTGATTAACATCCGTGGAATTTGGGATCACCTCATGCTTTGAGGTTGGAATCAACGAAGGCGTGGATGTGGCTGTAGTTGTCACAAGAGCTTGGTAAATGGGACCTGAACGAACGTACATGCAATTAAAAAAATTGAAAAAAAAAAAAAAAAGTTAAGTTAAAATTTTGCATAAAAGAAAGTCGATCTATATTACAAAGTAAACATTGGGAGACACAATGAAACAAGAGAGCATTACAATGCAGCTCGCGATGAAAAGTTCGCTCGTTACTTGACTCGATCAGCCGCCTTAGCTCGATGAGAAATTTGGAAATAAATGAGAATCGATCTGGTCAGTTATAATAGTCTTACTCACATGAAATCGGTTTGCTGAAGTAAGGTTCTTTGAACAAAAAACACGTGCTCAAAGGAACTGAACTACCGATTTTRCTGCACGTAATGTTCAGTTTTATGATTCTTCCTTGTAAGACATTGACTGTTTGGTCGTCAGTCTGGATCTAAAAGCAARGAAATTGGATCACGTTCAGAACAGCATTTCAATTGGTTGTTCGTGGCTTATTACAGCGCCGGGGCGGATCCAGAGTGGTTAAATTCAACTTTTGAGCGCTAGCCATCACGCGGTATAAAAAGGTTGGATTGTGTTACGGTCGCCAAGAGGTTCGGACATTGTTCTTAGATTTCCCTATCAATGTACTGTCTTTTTAAACAAATTATTTACTCGGTTTGTTTAGTTAGCTATAAAAAAAAGGAAAATTTAATTTTTCTAACTTGATTGAATATTTTCTTAATGCAGTTCAGTGGCGGATCCAATGGAGGGGTGCAGGGGGTGCGCACACCTCCTTGGTTCAACTCTGTGCCTCTACTTCGAAGATAACCATGTTTTTTCCCTTTGATTCTAAGGGGTGCACCCCTCCATGGGTTAACTTTGTGCAGTGCACCCCTCCCTGAACAAAATCCTGGATCCGCCCCTGCTGTTTAGAGAAGTAACTAAAGGAATCGATTTTTCTTTTTAAATTCAGTGAATTCGTGTGGGAATCCGAGACCRATGCCCGAACTTTTTGGTGACTGCAACACAACCAACACGTTTGCGCTAGCGCTCTAACGGTGAATTGCTCAAATTTCTCAGTATTATGCGGCCTTTATAGTAAGTCACCCCCAATTTTGTGAATATTTGGACATGGAAATGCGTACAAATTACTCTTATATAAAATAAAAGTCGTATAAATACTGATACATACATCCAACCAATATCGATATCTGTTCCGTTGCTTGATGACTTGAAGGACATATCTGGATCCACTTCCAATACCACCAGCCATTGACCATTTCCCATTGCATGTTCGATAATAAGTGTCTTGTGWGTAGATGTACGAACAGTTTTGATCCATCGGTAGGTCGATGTAATATTTACTTCCGGTCTGAACGAGAAGAAGAGGCTGGAACTGCAGCTCGCCTTTGACTTTWACTGAACAGCCTGTGATGATCAACCACAAATACCTGTTATTAAAGTTTTTACTTCATCTATTAGATCGCCCTGGGTAATTAACAACAAAGGATCTCAAAAAAACACAGGACGGCGGCCAGAAAGATGGTTAGCGGAAGTAAATTGTCATTTAAATTAATCTAATTAGCATATGATTTTGCCGCCAACACTCGAATGGGTCGCACACGCGTCAACAACGGCGACGTGTGGCAATGAAATAAGGTTTGGCAGTCTTTTGATACGAGCTATTTGTCTCTATAGTTGTTGCCTTTAAAAATGACTGTGGATAATAATTGGTGGAAGTTGCGCTTTCTCTATTATTTAAACTTCACATGGGAGTAAATTTTCAAGCATTTTCAAGCATTTTCAAGCATTTGTACTCTTATATCTTTTGAAAGCTTTGAGGACGGCTACACTCGACAACGACACCAAGAAACCATGCAAGAGCAAGTTCACTACTAATAAATCAACAGGTAAGATAAACAGTTGCTCTTTACTCCTTACTACTTACTGCCCTGAACGATTGATTCTCAGATTAAAATTTGTGAGGTATATAAGTATTGCCTCTGAATAGGCTAGTAGGATAATAGAATGATTTTCATATGACCGTGAAAGAAAATAGACCATTTAGTTTGTAATAGTTGATAAAGAACAAAAGAAAATCATTGGTTTAGAGTCTACTACTAACTATTAGTTTGCCTATTCTTTCACGATCATATGAAAATCACTCTAGCAACAAATTAAGTAATCGAGTTACCATTAGCCATAGTGATCTTGCTTTGTGTACTTGTTTTAACGGCATTTAAAGCRTTATAGTCTAGACAACCCGACGATCGTTTTTGAAGAAGTTGAAGCATTTAAAAATTTCAAGTGTTTTCTTTGAAACGTTTTCTTTCGTAAACTAACTTAAAAATACACCGTAACTATAATAAACGCATGGCTACTGCTTTAAGAAAATGACGTGATAAAAGAAAAAAAGTTATTATAAAATTAATGATAACAATTATAACAATCATAATTAGAGAAGATATATAAATTTAGATGAGCAGAGATAATGRGGAATGGGTGATCTGAGACCGATAGGAATTGTCGTGAGAGTTAAATTGTGAATGCTTGGCTTCCTATGATGAMATAGTGGTTAGCTCCGCCTCAACGAGGCAGTATAGCCCACATGAATCGAGAATTATTGGAAAAGATTCAGGGGCGGATCCTGGATTTCTTATAGGATGGGGTGCACTAGTTACAAGTCAATGACCCAGCACATCAATTAATTCTTCATGAAAAGGTCGTCAGGGGGATGGGGGATTGCAGACTGAAAATGAAGATTTTCTTTTTTCTTTTCGAAAATGAACATTTTCACAGATTTACAGATTTCATTAAATTTTATACCATATACACAAAAGCAAACATATTTCAATTATTGTTGTGGCCTTGAATAAACTACTATAGAGTAGTTTTCGTATCTGTGAAAAAGTCGTTGTCGTCTTGGGCAGYGCCGCGACCGTGATGTTTTCTAGAATTTTGATTGGCAGATTTTTTTATTACTTAATACCGTGCCGTAACCGCGACCGTGTTTATGCCGTGTTCCGGGCATTTTATTGGTTGGAGAGTAAATTCTCGTGCAATTTGATTGGTCTGGCGCTTGCCTTGCCGTGTTGTGTCGTGTCGTGTAGTGACGATCCTATGAACGTCTGTTACGGGGAGAGAGATTTGCTGCCAATGTTTTCAGCCAATCACATACGACATATTGAGTACAAAGATATCAATAATTTATAGCACACTGGGATTCAATAGTTATCTGAAATTATTTACCGGTTTCCTTACGAAGTTCACTTTTCCCAATGCATTTCCATTGAGCATGCGTGTACCTCAATGTTTCACTAGAACTTGGGCAAGTACAGGAGGTACACGTGGTCTGCTGAGCTCCGTAGTCATGACAATGGTAATTGCTTGCTGTCCCACACAAAGACTGTGAAGTCTGGAACGAGTCTTGCTGGCTGCCTGGCAGCACAGAACGACGACGGAAAATTTTGAAGTAATCGGTGCTGGATCCGACATGAAGGGACAGCAAAAAAATAAAAAGAAGCGAGGAAATCCATTCTTGTCGTTTTCGCAATGGCATGACGTAATCTGTATTCCCAAATCTTAAGTTGTTTTTACTTGCGTTTTATCACCTTGGATTGATTTAACTTCGTGCATCTGRGGTTTTACTGAAATGAGAAGAAAAAACTGGAGTTTTTAAGTGCGACGCCAATCGTTTTGAAAAAGGACTTCCGATTTCAAAACGGAAAAGCAGTCACAAAGATTTTTCTTACTTTTTTTTCATGACACGATTAGTTGYCCAATTAAGGTTCTTTATGATGTTTGAGGTAGGGGTTAAATCATTAACAACTTTTTTTGCTTTATTTTAATGGTTTTTGTGAGATGATGGCAGCTTATTTATTTCACATCTGGTTTATAAAGCCATTTGTTATAAACCGGAAGTGCGACTTTTCGTATATCCATTTCCGGTGGGACGATATGTATGTAGTTATTCATTAAAGGATGCGTGTTAAAACCAACCATTACAGTATCTAAAGGATAAATCCGCTGTGAGTTTTGTAAATAAATATGTCATAAAACTAATATTACTAAGACAAAGGTTCATAATACGTTAATTATATTAATAGCAGAATCCATAAACACCCAATAATCTATGGCGTTCACTAACAAGTAATAACTGATAGGCCATGTCTCAATCTTATCATGCTGGCAGCATCCACCTCTGTAATACAGACAAAACTTTACATAATCAACATGTTATGTCCAATCTTATAACCAAGGTCTTGTAAATGATCCATCAGCAATAAAGGAATAGTCACAAAGTTCTTCCTAACCAACGATCGATAGGGCGTGTAGCTATATTACAAGACTGACCTTAAGATAGTTTAGAATTTCAACCCGTTGATATTTTTCCTCGGATTAAATGGTTATTGATAAAGATTGCTTTACGCCATATTCCAGAATCCGTTGATTTTTTTAAAAAACGCAACATACAGCTTGGTATGACATGAAGAGACTCGTTCGTTGTGCAGACGTAAAGATTATAAATTGTGCCGGAACATCTCTGTGTGCAGTGTCACGTTAAGATTTTGCAGGGTATCGTGTTACATATTGGTCACACATGTTGATAATCCCTCTTTTCTATCCTAACTCAGTCGAGTTAGTCTCCCTCGCATCCGTTTTAAGGGAGCGTTGCGTGACGACACTAAAAACGGATGCAAGGGAGACTACAGTCGAGTCGGCTTCCCCCTTTTTACTCGAACAAAAAAAATTTTAGAACTTATTTACCATCCCAAAGTCGGTTCGGATGACACGGCTTAAAAACAAACGCTCTAGCAGTATTCGTGCTACAAAAACCTGCGAATTTGAATAATTTTTACAGCTTACTAGCAACCAAAATATCTAATTGATCAGTATGGGTAAAATCGAATAAATCAAAATATCGAATAAAACGGGTCAAAATCGAAT
>NW_022261811.1:55667-69177 GCF_009602425.1 Actinia tenebrosa
CATGTTGCATGTTGCATGTTGCATGTCGTTTGCTAAGTTTATTATATTCTAGACATTGTCAGCATGAGAAAATCAATTGCGAAAATGCGCAGACAAAAATTGGTAACATCCCATATCGTCGTGTACTTTCGCTGATTGGATTTACACCACCATTAGCGTATTTCGAGCCTGGTGTGCAACATGCAACATGCTATAAAACCTTTACCGCCTATTTTGAAATAGCTGTATCAACCTAGTTCAATTTATTTAGTGTTATAGCTACCGGGACTGGTGGAATTTTCATTAGTAAATAAGTTTGAATATTAATGTTATTAATTGTCGCGGAGTTACTGACTTTTTCATTCCGTAGGCCTATTCATCTCTTGCTTACGCCCCGTCCACACGTATCCGAAAATTTTTGTATCCGCAAATTTTTTTTGCGGATACGAAAATGTTCGCGCCCACACGCAGCGTATTCGAATCGTTTTCGAATCGTTTTCACTGTCCACACGTATCCGGAAATTTCATGATCCGCCCTGATACAAGCTAGTTCCTAGTCCCTTTGACGGATAGTTTTTCTTATTGAGCATGCTTACGTGTGTTTACGTCATCGTATTCGAAAATTTGCGGATACGACCGTCCACATGTATCTAGTACTCGGAGCGTATTCGAAAATTTCCACTCTGGAGACCGTTTTCGAAAATTTCCGGATACGGATACAAAAATTTCTGGACACGTGTGGACGCAACCCGTATCCGCAAAAAAAATTTGGGGATACAAACATTTCCGGATACGTGTGRACGGGGCCTTAGTCTACACTTAGCTGACAACGTCTAACAAGTCTTTGGCATTTACTCTTATAAAAACATAAGTAGGGTTTAAGGAAGTTTAAAAGAGAACATAAATTCCACCGGCTATAGACTTGCTCGTACACTTACAGATTTGATGACCATCCAGCTTCAGTAGAAGACAGCTTACTGATGAACGATTAATGCATTTTACGCCAAGTCTAATGATCAGGCCATCAAGGCGAGGTTCCAATCTGCGAAAGGACTATAAGATAGATATATAGATATGATTGCGGCAAAAGGACATGCTTTGATTAAGTTATGTAGCACATACCAGGCCGAGTCGTAACGAGGGATATTTTTTCGTGATTTCTATGAAGTTTTACAAAAAAGTTTGTTAGTGCTGGTCCCAAATGCTTTAGCACACCATTCCTGATATGAAATAATGACTTTTTAATCTGAGAAAATAATTCCTTGTTTCCTGAATTCAGTCGTATACGATCCCTATCCCCCTTCAGTGGCGTGATCCCTGCTTCAGAGTAGGAGATCCCGATCTCGACTCCCTCTTCACGACATACAGTAAAACAAAAAAGATTAAAACAGAAAGAAAAGAAGGAAACGGCACACAAACAGTTCTATGGGATTAAATGATCCATTGTTACCTAGATAACTATAATCATCCGATTAGTTTTAATTTTAGTTATTCTGGAAACAAGACTGGAATTAGGATGCTTATTTTTATTGCTTACCTTAGGTATAAGTTCGACACCATACTGTGTATGGTTGAAACGGCTGCCTTTAATAGACTTCCATCTTCCTTCGCAGTCTAGGTAACTCGTATTATCAGCAAGTAATCTCTCTAAAACACATGGAGAATTGCTCGGCACGTACAGTGAAACTAGTTTCTCGGTAGAATTGGAAGATGTTCTCGACAATGTACTTATTGGGTCGTAAAGCTCTTGTGTTAATCGGAGGCACCCTAAAAAATCAAATTATGAAACGAACCACCGGTAACAATATAAGAACATGCGTAATAGGTAAATTACGAGCCTTATATGAAACGACTGAAGAAGAGGGTCAATGGGCCTTTCACAACTTCAAGTCGCATAAAATGAGCCAGCTCAACTAGAAACCGTGGACAAGTGTTTCAATAAATAACAATAACAATAAATATAGACAAGGCGTAAAAACTAGCCCTAGCATTACTCCTTCTCTTATTTATCACTTATATCTTTGTTTGACTTGAAGGTGCTGACGTTTGCTGCACATGTGATAAACATATCGCACCAGTAGAGGTTCATAACAGGAATATCAGACATGCAACTGGTACTACAAAYTTTTTAAAGATATGACTCTAAAGCTTTTGCTCTTTAATACAACGTATGTAGAAAATAAGGAGTTTATAAACTCAAGCCATCACAGTCAGCAAAAGCGAAGCCGTCAAAGGAAAGGCCAGCGTCTGGACTAAAGCTATTAAGGCACAGCTTTGTAGTGTAACACAGAATGACCACCTTACCTGCTTGCTTTCGAAGCAAAGAGTTGTTCACACATTGCCATTCTCCATCATTAAACAGAAAAGTACTTTTGTATATGACATTTGATTTATTATTTCCTTCGTTGGGAGCTTTCATGTCACAAGTGCACTGGCAATCTCCTATCYTTCTTCCACCCATCTGATAACATTCTGTAGCACCTTTTCCCTTACCACACAGAGATGGTGGAATTTGAAAGACATCTGAAAAATCATCGCTTTGTGTAGAAGGTTGACGAGTGACATTAAAATATTCTTGCGCGTTACTGCTAAAGACAAATACAAGCAATATCATCGACCTACACATTTTTGTCAATAATTTCCTTCAGTATCTTATTACATGTATGATAAATCCTGTCAACATCTGGTTTTCCTTGTGTAGCGAATAACTCGGTGACGTAGTTTCGTTACATCACATGACTTTCAGTTTCCATGTTCTCCGGCAATACCATACTGAAATATTTCCGCATGGAAATATAAATATAAATATAAATAATAAATAATATAAATTTGGCGTTGCACACGCGTTCCTCCAGCAATCGAGAAATATAATTTGATAGCCATTTGTAATTTCTGAGAAACGAATATAAATTAACGACATGGTCACCTGCAAGGGGTTCTCAATAAAATTTTCACTGCTGGTCACAATTCTAATCAGGTGATTTAGCCTCTCTCCCCTCAGCCAGAACGATTTAGTAAATAAGCGAACAGTTTGTTCAAAGCTTTTACTCGAAAATAAAGGAAAAATATTTTCTTTATTTAGATAGCAAGTCCAAGTTATCAATCCAATGCATGTGAAACGCTTTGATTATACTTCCCATTAAAAATATAAAAGTCATCCATGGAAAGATTCACCAAATATTTTTTTAGAAAGGGTATTTTTCGTTGTTGTTGGTGGAAATGTTTCGTTTTAGCAAAAGATAATAGAAAATACTTCGCGGAAATCAGTTTCGCTTTGAAAAACAATGCTCACATTCCAAATCACCTGGGAGTAGAAAATAAACTGAAACTAAGTTGGATTTGGTCTACATGAGTCAACCACAAATCTAAAACCTCATTATTGGTTAATTGCTTTCAATTATGTTAATTAGTTTGCTTGTTATCCTCTGACTGAGCTACAACCTAATGTCACAAACCAACAGCAGCAAATACTGAAACTTTGAATAAGATAAACAACACCAACAATATTTTATTGCAATATAAGAGAACTGAACGGATAGTTAATAATAAAAAAATAATTTTAAATTTTAATGTCTAGGATAGGAAGTTAGTTATTTAGAATTAATCATGCAACTATACGGTGCTTCAGCAACACTAATGTCACACCAAAGAATGGCCTTTGCAAATTAATCCATGACATTTTTCTGTTTTATTTATGAATCGTTTATTAATTTAATATTTACTTGTTAATATAGTTATAAATATTTTGCATCAATCAATCGGAAATTCATAGCTTAGGCTCATGTCAAACGTCAAACGTCATATGAGCCGAACCTAATTACATCAAAGACGACCGCCTTGTTATCCATTGTTTCAATTAGATTTTATTCRTGTGAAGTTCGAMGTTTGACCTGAGCCTTAGTCTCCGAAGCTTTTGGCTAATGAACGGAAGTGGTTAAAACGACGCCAGAAGATGTTGGACTCAAAATGAAAAGATTTCCTGATAGGAGAGTAAGGCCCCGTCCACACGTATCCGGAAATTTTTGTATCCGCAAATTATTTTTTGCGGATACGAAAATGTTTCCGTCCACACGCAACGTAATCGAATCGTTTCCACCGTCCACTCGTATCCGTTTTCGTAAAATTTGCGGATACGGACACAAAAATTTACGGACACGTGTGGACGCAACCCGTATCTGCAAAAAAATAAAAATAAAAATAAAAATAAAAATTGCAGATACAAAAATTTGTGTGGCAGGGCCTAAGTGCACCAAGATTTCTGCAAAATTTCAAGGGCAATTTCACTAATTTACAAAATATGTTTCTACTCCATTTCYGGAAATAAGTAATTACAGTCTGAATGCATGAGTCCTGCAGAACGTTGACTAAAGATTAAGGATTAGCGGCTAGTACTCCTAATATTATTGATAATTACAAGTGATTACGGATAATTTGCTTTCACGCAGAATAAAAAATAGTTTTATCAAATATTTCATAAGAAAGCCTTCATAAACTGGAGTGTGCAGACCAAATGCCCGCGGCGAAACCTTATTCATACGCGTCCCTCGGAAAAAGCGTGCACCGAAGCACCTTCAGAAAATGGTCCCTCGAGAACTCGATATTCAGGAAGTTCTTGAAACTCATTATCTTCAACCGCCGCGTGTCGTTYCTCAARTACAAATGGCTTATAAAACGGAACYGATTGGGTTTCATTCTTGCTATTTTCAGTCTTTGGATACTTTGGTCTTTTAAGGGCGTCACAGATAGGAACATCTGAACTAGCTTGCGGTTTGGTTCCTGTCTTATAAGGTACTGCATACTCTCTGTCCTCGATGTTGTAAAGACGCTGGGACACAGCACGTGGAATTTCTAAAGCATAAAGCATAAATAGCATTACAAATATATATTTGTACTAATCTTATGGTTCTTGTGACGCCATGTTRGCCGACTGACAAAAGATTTGGTCTTGGTATACACCAAGTTGAAAAGAAAGAACGTCATCGGGTCGAAAAGGTTAATTCATWAAAGCGAAGACCGTAGGGTGTTCTGGGTAAACAGTTGATAACAGGCTGATATTATCCTTATTTCAGTTTTGCAGCTGTCGAACATTGATTCAAGTTACTGAACTAAATGTTTTGTCATTCTTTATGTCCGTGTATTTAGGAGGACCAGGATATTGACTACACTGATTGACCACACGATATAGGCTTCATGAATCCAATTGAACTATTTCAAAACTATTCAAAACTATTTCAATTTGGTATATATCAAACAACATTGTCTTTTATTCACTCATAGGGAAAGTGATGAACACTAGCTATACAACTAAGGACTCACCTCTATTAAGATTTGTTGCAAAGGAATCATGCTCCTTTTCATTTTGTGACCGCTCACCAGCGACAACGAATCTCAAAGACACATCAACGCCAAGTCCGTAGCAATCATTTTCTTTACCAAATTAATGGGGAAAAGGTTAAAATCCATTGTTTTTTGTTCATTAAGTTTTGCACTCAAAAATACGCATTGGATTGCTTACCGACAAAGTTTGGTCTCTTAGGTACATGGTATCTGGAATTTAATTATTTCAAGACGTTAGACTGCAGCTGTAGGAGCTGTAGGAGCTGTAGGAGCTGTAGGACCTAGGCGGTTCTATAGAATCGCCACTTCAGTAAACGGGAATTCTCATGAACGTTTTACAAAGAATACTAAAAAAGAGATAAACCACCTACAACGTACGTAAAAGGACACAATGAAATAGGAATTTTAATCCTCAAATGTCACCTTTTGCTTCGTCTCCTTATCACAACTACGACAGCAATCACGATTATTACGAATCCAATGACACCAGCAATTGCGCCTGCRATCATAGTACTGTTGTCGTCATGGCTACCAGTTCTCTCACCAGTTTTATTAAACTGATCTGTCATCTGAGAAATGATTTGAGAAAAAGTAATATATTTTTATCACGATTCTTATCYTATTATGATATCAAATAGAGAATATGACATATTYATRAAGGCAGGGGCGGATCCAGGGRTGKTAAAAGGGGTGACTATTCACCCCCCTTTTGCTMAAATTTYTCAGTATATCGTTAGCAACAGTTAGCCCTTCTTTTCCTCGAATTCATGGCAAAACCTTTGTTGTAATATTCAGTAAAAGATCTGGATCCGCCCGCCCCTGATAGGGTGCTGTAGAAGAGGTTGTAGTTACTTGGATGCTCTTGTTGGTGGTTGTCCAAATACTGGATGATGGAGAGGTTGGTTTTATAACATGACCTATAACATTTAAAGACTGTAAGAAATGGGAATAGAAAACCAAATTTACTATGAACATTTCGTGCTTAATTTCAAAGGTGTTGAAAAATAATCACCGTCGTTCACCCACACAGGAAGCCCAGTTTAGATAATGTGATAGACATAAATAAATCAAAAACACTTGTTTTTTACTTGAGTTGCAAAAGTAAAAAAAAACTTTACCTTATGTGATTACATTTGTTTTTTTTATGGTACCTACATTTAAGCTGTCCTTTCACTTTGAATACCACACAGTGCATTTTCTTGGGCTGCGTACACCATATCTCAAGTCTAATGACTCTGCCGTTGATTGTTGGAGTAGGCGGTTCAGATATCGAATACTGAAGTTAAAAAATAATTTTATTTTTAAATGTAAAAAACTTGATATTCTTTGTAGACATGGGGAATTGCACTTCTCCAATGAGGAACCTTTTTACATCCTCATTTTGTCCACCAATCAGAAGACTCCATAGTTTCATGTAGCAGAACAAGAATCAAGATGGCGGCTGAGTCAAGAACTAGCAGGAAGTTGGGATAAACAAATACCCAAACGTAAGTAGTTAACTCTTTGTCAAAAAATTCATTTTTCGTTGTTTACTAATATTTAAGGCAAGCAAAAAAATGCCACAATATTCCATAATGCCTGACAAACTTAATGTTTATCGCCGATTGCTCATGTATGTTGAATGATTCAGACGAAAATTTCAAAAGGTAAAAACCAGTTACTAAAACTTTAATATCTATGCTTAAAGTTATGCTTTTGAAGCAGAATTTTTTACTATATTTTTACTGGGTTTACTATGCCTAATTTTTTTACCAGGGATTTTGTTGTCATGATATAACAGTTCTGAAAATTTATTRCAAACATTTGAGTATTCTTCGTTTGCAATAGACGTCATAGCCGCCATGTTGGAAGAATTTGACAAAAGATTTTTCAATCAGAATTCTTTTGTTACATCCTCCAACATGGCGGACATCCCTTTTGTTATTGTGCTCTCTTGGGATTGATTGCAAACCAAGAATAATGAGTATTGACTTGTAATTCAAGAAATGTTAACTCCATTACTTTTTAATAGTGTAGAAAAAAAGTAAATTTTGTATAAAAATAAAATAGGGAGATGTAAAGTTGTTATGTCATATTAAAAATATATTGAGTTTCCAACTGCATGAGAACAGATTCGTTGCACACGGTAAAGACGCAGTAATAGTTAATAATATAGGGTGCAAACAATATAACCGTAAAACTTTAGTAATACTAAGATAGCACAATTTCATGCAAATTCCATTGTTTTTTATTGTTTAATTACACTATTTTGTACTATTTAGTAATAAGTGTTTCACGGATTAATTGTTTGCACTCTACCTACGAATCTGATTATTTTATATACAATGACTGAAGCTATTTTTATTTCATATCTTTCCTTTTTGAATGAACAATTCATCTTTCAGAACCCAAAACTGGAATTTTGTTTTTAATCAAAAAAATCTACAGTTTCTCAAAGTGTCTTTAATGATTGTAACTTTTATAATAATTAAAATATACACAGCAMAGGGTCTAAAACTTACATAAAAGTACTTGTGCTCATCAATGTAGAACCTGCTTTTGATAAGAGTGGTATTAAGCTGATGCCATTTTCCATCACATTCCAAATATTTTCCTCCAATAATGCCACACTGGGAAGTCAGGCCTGGTATATTGTGGCCGACTGTTGGTTGAACCATAGGTAGTGTCATGAGCGGTATGGTGGCTTGTCTTTCATTCATAATGGTTTGGCAACCTGAAGTCAAATCTAGTTTAGTTGGGCCTTTATGTAATGATTATGACATGAGTGGCTGTGTTGTATGGATTATACGATCAGTAGCCAGAGACAATCGTATGGCCAATATTACATGGACGCAAATCTTTTAAACAATTTGTGAAACTCATGAACAATTTATAAATCCTTTGGGACATTTTGAATTACATGAAATGTCATAAAGTTTGTTTTGGGATTGCATGATATTCATGTGACCTGATTTCTTAAATTGGACTGGCTTGAATCCTCATTAATTATGCATGAATTTTACAAGGTTAGAAATTTTTCTAATTGACATTTTATTTTAAAGGCCAAAGCTTTGTTTTACCCTTTCAGATTATGTACCGTTTCCTTGAGTACTTTCCTTGAGTAATTAATTTTACCAATGATGAATTTTAGGAAGACAAATTTCTTAACTTACTTATGCACTGGCATAGGGCATGTGTCCCCTAACCCCCAAAAAAGTTTGCTTTTGGCACCAAAATTTAATTGATCTATGGGGGATTCCTGTGGATTGCTGGGAAAAGGGTAAATTGCCCCTATAATTGAGGCCTTGAGATAATTGACCAATAGGATGTTTGCTTTCAAGTCACATGCATGCTTTCCAGCACTGATCCAACMTCCAATGGGTTTAATATAACCCCTGATAAAATAATCATGCTTCTTTTTCAGTTGATGTTCTACTTAATTTYGAACAACTGCAACAAATAAATATGGATTCATGGTCTCAAATGGGTAAAAACGTGGACCTAAAAGATGTAGGTGTCTATTAATCTTAGGAATCAATGATGTAACCATTTAAGCATTTATGTTTTGAAAGCATTAACTACATAGTTGAAGCAGATTTTTTGTGGCGTACACGCAAAAAAAAAAAAAACAAAACAAAAAAAAACTGTTCGACCACTTGCCCATTGCCGCATTACTCAATCGATAGATGTATGGTACATGATGGATGGGTGCAGTCTCAAAGTTAAAAGAATTTCAAAAGCAATATTTGGTACCACAATTTCCGATTAAAATACTGATTGTAATCTGTATACAAAAATAGGTTGCAGACCGCACTCACGTGCAAAAGACACCCTTAACTTTATAATCAGAAAAACGTATCCAATAGATGCACCCTCAGTAAGATTTCGCCTCAAGATTTTAGAGCATTGCGTGATGTAATCAGCATAACGAAAACTATAACATGACGGCATTAATAATAAAGTACATCACCCTTTTCCTGTTACTATTGTTTTTGTGACATCATTATTTTGTAATGTCGCTACATCGTAAGTGATGCGCCAAGTTTCACTTCAGGCACTGATGCATTGCAAAACAGTCTGGCAGTCTTTCGTGGCAAACGTTTTTCTTTTCTATATTCGTAAAATTCGTAAATTATAATTTGTTGCCAGCTTTTAAATAGAATACAGCACGTTCGAATTTCTAAAATACCTTGGTGCTGTTTGTTTATAGACGCACCCATTTTTGTCCGGGTTGATCGCAGTATAAGTAAATTTCAAACATTACAAATCTTTACTGTGAGTGTCAGTCGCATACATAAAGGGGCTATACATGGAAAGAAATGAAACGTTTTGTACGAAAACCTTCGTTATTCAGCAAGCCTACAACTGTAAAGATTTTTATACCAAATTTACACTTTTCAAAAAATCCTATSTTCGTGAGTTTTGAACTCATTTCCTTCAAACCCCGTTTTATTAATTTCAACATATTCTCCCCAGCTGTGGTAATCATTTTTCTGTACTGAAAAATACCTCATAAAAGCTCGTCTAACGTTTTATTTTTTCTATCTTTAATTACCTGAATGTGACCGTACTTTGGTGTTCTCGAAACATTTCCACTGATTTTCATAGTATCCAAAGGTACTTTTATAAAACTCCTTAAATTTGCTTTCTTCGTTACACGAGCATCCACATGTGTTATTTATCCTCGTACCACCCATAGCTGTACAGTTTGCTGAGACATCACCCGAACACATCGATGATGGTAACATAAAGGTGTCTGGCTGATCTAYCCATGAGCCTTGAATAAGATGGACTTGACGTTCAATGATGTATTCCTCGGCAAGTGTGCTTGTCAGTAACGCAATGAAAATCCACATAAAATGCCTCATAATTATAACTGAAATACCAAAGGACTTGACATACAATTAAGAAGATTCTGCGGTACCAATGTTTTCAATGACTTATATTTTGCAGTTGGAGGCACCCACGTCGTCAACTTGGTACCTTCATCGGCCACACACGACGAATAGGGATATCCGTATCCTGTTATTTGTTCTGGCATACGATCCGGCTTACTTACTTTGTTCATGGTGATATCACTTTTTTGTTTTCCGCCTCAGCATTGTAGGTATGCATTAAAACTAACCGCTAAATTACGTGTTTTTCGCTTTCTTTTGATCGTAACATGCATTCTTTTGGCCTTTCGTCTTACATTTACACATTTACACATTTACACATTTCGACTAAAGTGAGCCTGAACTTTAAATGTAAAATTCAACTCGTGAATCAAAAATCCAGAATGCTCTGAACATTTAGTGAGGATTTAAGATGGAGAATTGTACTTCAGCGTTTGTTTTATGCCAGAACGTTCGAGGAAACACGTGATATTTTTTTTCAGTCTTAAATGTCTAAATGTCTAAATGTCTAAATGTCTAAATGTCTAAATGTCTAAATGTCTAAATATCTTTTTTCGGTGGACAACGTTAATGACATTGACTGTATAGTTATTATGACAACCTTGATATTAAAATTGTACTTGCTATTCGAAATCACGCAATCAGTCATTCGTTTTCAATACTTGTCAGAATAGAGAAATTTATCCACAAGAGGGCAATGTACAAGTATATCAAAGTCCTAGTCCACTGCAAAACAAAGTTATGGTTGGGTTGAGTAAAGGGTGTGAGGGAGTGTAAATGATGGTCCAACATGAGGGGATCAGTTCAATTAACCGGAGGTCGTTTTTCATCCACCCCCTCCTCCATCAGCGCCTGTAGTCCATGATTAATTGTCATTCCTAACTTCCGCCTGCTGCGGAGACAAATATCGACATCCCTTGAAACAGATTAGTTTTAATGGATGAGTTTCCAGTAATTTGATCCTGCGTTTCGCGCAATGCATCTGTGGATTGCCAGGGGGCAAACAAACCAAGTCGTCACGAGAGATGTATGGGGACGATTCATATTTTCCACTAAAATCCGTGATTTGGTGGTGAATATTGCACTTTATCTCTCTAATTTTATCGGATATGAAGTAGAGGAATGTGCATTCCTCAAATACATCCTCCCCATACATCTCTCGTGACGACTGGGTTTGTTTGCCCCCTGGCAATCCATAGATGCATAGCACGAAACGCAGGATCAAATTACTGGAAACTCATCCAATATATTGACCTCTTTACTAATGTGTCCGCATTAATCATTATTAATGACGATTCCATTAAATGACTATTAGAATAATTCTCTGATGAACTCTCTGCGACTTATTTACTTTATTACTTTTCAAAAAATAATTGTACTGACGTGATTTACTTATCAAAACTTAACTTTAACATCCAGCTGATACACAGTAATCAATGTGACGAGAAATAAATGCGGGTCTGGTTCTCCTGAGGATGCGAAGAATTGCGCAATCTGAAAATCGACTAAATAAAGATTTTGTTTCATTGAATTATTACAATGTCTCTTTCCATGTACCTCGTCGTTTATATAACCTTTAACTCCTCTGCTTAATATTGTTACTATGCTTTTGAATGAGTGGCGTTTGATATGGCTTTTTCGAATTTCGGGTGTGCGAATTAGCGCAATCTGGACATTGCCTAAAAATTTGCTTCTTAMATTTATCAAAATTGATCTTTCCATGTGCATTGTCGTTTATTTAAAACACTCATTAATAATTCATAAGCTTATGGTCCAATTGGAGCCACCATACACGTCACGTGCATGAATCTTTATACCCGATAAAGTCCTCTTCATTAGTATTCAAGTGATTTTATATAAAGACACATGTGTCTTTATATAAAGACCACTCGAATACTATGAGGATGACTTCATCAGGGATGAAGTATGCATCCAAGTTTAGATGAAGACATAGAGCTTCATCGAGGTCATAGTCATCCCTAATGATCTTTGACTAACGTGCCTGTCTTTGCCTTGGCAYGCAATATCCAACGTGTGGGAGCTTCTATTGAATCTGGTTGCGCATGCCCGTGACGTCAAATCTCTATCGAAGTATAAAAATCCATGTTCGKGACGTGTATGGTGGCTCCAGTTGAACCAAAATCTTATAAATTGTTCATGAGTATTTTAAGCAGTTCAAAAAACTCGTAGATCGTGTTTTATCAGGTATAAAAGCACTCGGCTACGCCTCCTACTCGTTTTTTAAACAGTACATAATCTTTTTTTTTTAAACTCCTTTTCTGACTATGCTTCTGAATCAATCGCGTTTAATTTGGTCAGAGGCATTGCCTGGTTTGCATAGGTCAGGGCCTAGCAAACACTAGTTTCCCGTTGACCGTCTTGATTGAGCTGTTGATAAATGTCTCCYGTATCAGGAATTACTTCTTCAACAGAATCATAAACAGTATCTTTGTAGTCTCGATTTCCTTTGCCGTCCGTTTTTCCATCGATTATAGTTATCGACGCATTGTGTTGATTTGGAAGGGCCATTGATCCAGGTTCTTCAAGAACATCGTAAAATGGACCACCATCAGAATATGGTCCCTCTAGAAGATGATAAAATGGAGGCTCTTTTTCATTTGGTCCATCAGTTTCTGGGCCCTCAAGGACATTATAGAAGGGTTCAACTCGTTCATCTGATGGTGGTTCACTTGCTCTCTTTTCAACTTTTGCATACACGGGTTCCAAAATATTGTGGATGGCACCTACTTGAATTTGGGGCTTTTTAGGTTGTTCGTAAACGGGGTTTTCGGAAATATTAGATATATGAGGTTGAGAACTCGCGGATGATCCGTGCTTAGAATTTGTCACATCAGTTTTAGGTCCTGGTAAAAAGAAGAATCAATTTGTAGTTGTAAAAAAAAACATTAAATAATTTTGATAAAAAATTTCAAGGAAGTGCAATAAGGAATAGAAGAGATGTCTATATTTTTTCTTACTATATTCAGTGATCGTTCATTAGTGCAGATAAGGGAAGGGCTTCAAAACTTTATTTGTGGAAAAACGTCCGATAAATATGTTCAGTTAGAACAAAGGAAGAAAAAGGGTTGTGCTTTTGTGTGGGTTGGTGGGTGGGAGAGGGAAACGAATCACCAAGAAATCTCTAGCTTTTGCTGAATTTGATAAACAGAGAGCAACATCTTGTTTCACTTAAAGTGATTTATGATGAATAATGTATAAGTATCTTGGATTTAATCATAATATAAGATGCAAATGGGAATGAAATATTATATCCATTAAGTGTATCTGAACTTACCTGCAACTACACCTGACTTCTTTGC
>NW_022261813.1:0-19856 GCF_009602425.1 Actinia tenebrosa
AATTCCGCTTTCAGGTTTCTTACTTGATCCTTGCTGCGGTAGTCTGTGTTRATTTCCTCCGCATGGTCTACGAACCCCTTTAGCCATTCGTGGGGCATCTCTCCGGCTATTGGAGGAGGCTGGCATGGATCGCCTGCAAAGATCACCTGGGATTTACCTTTTAAGAATTCTACGAACTCTTTTAAGATTTCCAGCGGCACAGTACAGATCTCATCCCAAAGTATTATTGGTGGGATGTCGTGGATTGCTTCAGGAACCCATTTTTGGCCATTCCAGCGGAAGAAGCTATGGTAAGTCTGTGCATCGTATCCAAGGCTGCATAGTTCACGTTCTAAACGATGGGTAGGAGTTAACACCTTTACTTTGGGGAACAGCTGCAATACCCGCGTCGTTTTACCGCTGCCTCCCGTTCCGTAAAGGTAAGAGAAGCGATTGTAAGAAATAGGGTCTGTGACACTTGGTAAAGGTTCCTTTGTAGGTTCTACTTTACCTTTCGTGTGGTCACCATGGTAGGTAACTCTTTCCCTCCATGCCTTAATCTCCTCATCTTTTACCCGCCATTGCCCGCTCTCCGCTAATTCGTCTTCGGTGTAGAACTCTTGCATCTTTTCTAACACCTCAGGTTTCACGTACAAAGAGTCAGTAGCTACACGCGGGATATCTTCTTTATCGAACCTTAAGAGCATTGCTAGGAGATTGATGTGCGCGTAGGAGAGCATGCTAGCACGCAGGTGGTAATACTGCGGTCTATGATCTTGGTAGTAGCATAAAGCATTCCATTGGTGTTCTTTCTGTTCGTCTTCGATGAAGTAATTCCACTTTTCTAAGGAAACCATTGTTCCTGCGTCGTGAGCACGTTTGATAAGGAAGCTCAATTCGCCTTCGTCGGTTACCAAGCGTCGCTGCATGTGCTTCTCACCTTCCTTTGCGCCCTGAGTGAACTTGCCTATCACTATGCGGGCGGTAGCATTGTCTTCTGGTAACCATTTGGTAAAGGCACTGTGACACAGTATGGCTTCGTGGGCTACGTAGGTGAGAAGTTCGCGCTCTTCTAAGAACTTCAAAAGCGGCACAGGAATCCATTCCTTTTCTTGGAGGTGTTTTCCGTACCAGGCGTAAATGATGGGATGTAATCCTTTGGCAAGCTTCCAGCTGGTTAGGCGTACGAACCCAGTTGCTGGAGCGTCGTAATGACCCGGCAAAGCAACACGGAAGAATTGCGAGTCGGGATGTCCGTAACGGYCATAGTACTCTTTACAATCTCCTAGCCCTTTAAAAGAAGCAGGGTAACAATGTTTCATATCCAAGGAGACGTACTGACCTTCGTCGTATTCCATGTTCCATAAACCACCGTGACCGTGTTCTACGCAGGCTTTGGCTATGTCCTGAAACTCCACTGGAGTAGATTTCCAACCATTCCTCTTTTTGGCTGCTAAGAAATCTAGGCTACGGGAACTAAGTACTTCCTCGGAGAAATCCTCTCCCAAAGACTCACAAGCACTCTGTATGCGTTGTTGTTCTATCTCGGGCCTGTATAAAGTACCATCTTGTGTCATAAACTGGGATCCGTTTGCATCCATTAACCAGATAGAATTCTCATGAATCAGATCTGCTAACGGAGACGTCTCGTAGACCTTGATTTCCTTCTTCTTGGGAAACCTTAGTTCCCGCCAGGCGTGTGCATTGTGTTGGTAAATGACTATGGGAGCACCACGACCTCCGTACTTATGAGTTCCGGAGTAAATGAACCCGTCTGTGATATCCTTTACGTGGATGCGTCGTTCCAACGCTGTTTCCAACTTTTTAATGTTGGCAATAGTAGYTCCTGCCTTATAAGTGGCGTTCTCCCATTTCCTAATGGCTTCTCGCCTCTTTAAGGTGAGCTTACCACCACGGGAGGAATCTTCAAAGAACTCCCTTACWAACTTACCTACGCAATTACCAGGATGTCTCATTGGTTTCAACTTCTTTGTGTCGGGCGTTTTCAATTCATACGCCCCGTAAATGACTACGGTAACAGGGTAAGCCACTTCGTAGAACATCATATCAATTCCTACCAATGCTCCTGGGTGCGTATCTTGGTTCAAAACGAATAGGTTCTTCTTTCCGGACGCTCTAATAGGATTACGTCCCTTTTCAATGATCCACTCGCCATCCATGTATTTTATGAAAGTTAACTCCAAACGGTAATTTCCGTCAGGTATTAAGTCGATTATTCTTGCTGCTCTTTCATCGGTCATCGTTTCATCTGTATCACCTTCCATGAATGTTGTAAAGGCAAAGTCGGCATCGAGATTATTCAACACCTGAGTCCTGAGCTTACGCACAGTCTTGTTCTTAATGCTCTTAATTGCATCCATATATAACAGGCAGATCTTAACCATCGTTTGAGTTACCTAAAAGAGCAGCAGTAAGGAGGCATTCGCCAAGGCCGCCGTCGGCATTCCGTTCGTTTTAACGCCTGTAATACCCGTGTTATTCGGGGCTTTCGCGGAGGCGGTCGCGAGTCCCCCTTACTGCTGCTCAGTCAGAGCCTTGCTTCGTCACCAGATATTCGTAGTATGATTGTCTGGCTTGGTCAACTCCGTAGGACAAGTAGCTGTGCGCAAACACAGCATAGGTTTTTCCGGCTAAGGTTGGCTCAAACGTCACAAGTGCGCTGTCTTTTTTTGTCTGTAAAGAAACAAAATGCGCAAAAAAGTTTTTTTTTTTTAATGTTGCTCAGACAACAACCAGCGATTTTGCTTAAATATTCATGTGTTCCAGTGAAGTCCGTGGAATTACAAAGTGTTTACATTGTTGAAATTGTATATTCTTTTATTTGGCATCAGGAACGGTCCAGGAATTTTAGAAGGAGGTGACGATTACCAATGTTTTACCAGGAATTCGAGGAAAAGAAAGGGGGTGACTGTTACTGACGATATACTGAGAAATTTGAGCAAAAGGGGGGTGATTGGTCAGCCCTTTTACAACCCCGGGATTTGTCCCTCGACCGTGACATAGGCTAATGCTGAATGAATTGCTCACTATATAATTAAAAACTGCACACATTGGTTTGGTACAAATACAGAAACAGATAGGTCTATTTGAATTTAGCGCGCTAGAGTTTCTGTGCGTGTAAAATTCGAGTATAAGTTCAGTCTTACCCTAAATGTATTTTGGGTTGACGCTCCTCCCAAATCAAGCGCGCCGTACGACCCGCCTGACGTCTTCTGCGAGAAGATTCCCTTGAGGAAGTTTACAGTAATCCATCCATATAAAGCCTCCTCTTGTCCGCTTATTATCTTTACGAACTCCTTCTCGAAGTGGAATGGAGAAAAGGTTTTATCTGAGAGGAGCTTGTTCAC
This sequence comes from Actinia tenebrosa, assembly GCF_009602425.1. The sequence continues at coordinate 3,348 of NW_022261813.1, forward strand.
TTCATTGATGACCGCGTTTTTCTGGGTAATGAAAGGAATGCGCTATCATTAATACAAAGGTATCCCAAGCTCTGTACAAACCCTATCGCCCTTCAGTATAGGCAATAAGCTCTGTAGAAAATGGTGCTAAAACCGTTAAAACCCTGCGACAAGATATGATGGCTTGAAAACCTTGTGTGTGTGTGCGTGAGAGTGCGTGTGTATAGAGCAGTTTTCGTATGACTGTGAAAAGTTCAGTGCCGTAAGCGTGACGTGCCGTGACCGTGATGCTTTCTAGAATTTTCAATGGCTGATTTTTTTCACGCAAATATGATTGGTCTTGCATTGCCTTGACCTTGGCGTGACCGTGATTGATTGGATGGAGAGTAAATTCTCGTGCAATGTGATTGGTCTGGCGTATCCCTTGCTGTGTCACGACCGTGTTCGTGCCGTGAACTTTTCACAGTGATACGAAAACTGCACTAGAATTCGAAGCTAGAATCAAATACATATTCATTAATTGTCCTTTTACTAATTATGATTATTGAATTTCAACCACGTGACTCAAAATCCCTTGACATGTTTCTAACAATGATACGTCGCCATGTTGGTACGCAAACTCAAACAAAAGAGAGTTGTTCGTATTTTTTGCGCGAAAGAAGACAAACACGTCAAATTGATGTCAATTAACAGCGGAGAACCATGCACTTAGAGTTTCTCTACAAAAATGGGATACTTTAAATCGATTAGGATTCGTTTTACTGAGAAATCGTCGAAAATTGAAAACCGTGTGTGGTATTTAATCCATGTCGCTGTATGCGTACATTTTAGTGCGTTTTCCAAACATTCAAGAGTGTTTTAGTATGAAAAAATCGTTTTCTCCCCGAGTATTATATAATACATAATATAGTTTGTCCACCCTACAAGCTATAGTCCATGTTTTTAAGGCAAATCACTGAACGTCTCTAGTTAGGGATCTAGTTATGACCACAAAATATATTTAACTATAAGTAAGGCATTTTAAAAATATTGTAATTATTTAGCATATATTTAAAAATACCTCGTCATCTTCCAGTAACCTCATGCCAGCGGTTGCGTACAGATAGATTGGAGTCGATGACTGGCGGTCAGCGGGTACCACGTTTTTAGCACTGTCAATCAAATCATCAAGATAGCTACCGATATCACTGACGGAGTCTGCAAACGCACTGAGGCCAGGTTTAGCCTTGTTAGGTTTAGGGACGTCGAGTTCTTTGACATCAGAGACTTCAATCGGGTCATGAACACCAACGACTAGCTTGTACACCTTGATTCGAGTCCCACTTGAGCCCGCGTCACAGAAGACAGCGTACTTCTCTACAGCCTTAAAAGTAGACCTTTTCATATATCTGGCATGTGATTGGTCGAAAGTTTGAAACAATAGGACCATCATGAGAACGGTAGAAACCCACGTGATATTCATGATGTCAGCAGAGATCGATGACGTGGCCTGTGACAACCTTTAAAATAAAACTGTCGTCAATTTATTACTACAAATGAAAATCAGTAAAAATATCGGGTTTTGAATTTTTTTTTAATATTCTGGGCCCGGTTGTACGAAGCCTGGATAGCGCTATCCGGCGGATAAATCCTTATCCAATGGATAAGTCGATGCTGTTATCCAATAAATTTATCCACTAGATAAGATTTATCCGTCGGATAGCGCTATCCAGGCCTCGTACAATCGGGCGCTGGGTCTATTCAGTTTCTGCTGAAGTCTTTGGTTTTTACGGTGGCAACGAAGGACATTTCTCATTTACACCAACTCGTGTAACATGCAGTAACGCGTTTCTTATTTACAGTAACTCGTCTAGCATGCAGCAACTCGTTTCTTATTTACAGCAACTCGTCTAGCATGCAGCAACTCGTTTTTTATTTACAGCAACTCGTCTAGCACGCAGCATCTCGTCTTTTAATTGAAGCAGCTCGCGTCTAGCATGCAGCAACTCCTTTTTAAAAGAGAAACTCACCTAACATGCAGCAAGTGATTTCTCATTTCACATGCAGGAACTCGTTTCTTATTTGCAGGCACTCGTTGAACATGCAGCAAACTTGCCAGCATGCAACAACTCGTTTCTTAAAGTGCTTATAAGCCTTTACACAATATTTTCAGAATTGATTCTTTAGATAGTGAATAGTTGATTGTGAAAATAATTCGTTATTTGAATGTCGGGTCTTTGAGATACGAAGGTTTATATTTCCAATATGTTAATGACTATGACGTAACATAAGGAATTTTAGTTATTTTGTGGCAATTTTTAATATTGAACGCTGGACATTTTTTGAAAATAAATTTGTGAGAACCTTTACGTGAGTCACGAATAAAAGGGGGATGCTTTTAAAATACTGTATTCCAGAACGAGTGCAGTGCTGTATATTAAATGATCCCTTATGTTACGTCATAGTCATTAACATATTGGGAATATAAACCTTCGTATCTCAAAGACCCGACATTCAAATGACGTAATATTTTCACAATCAACTATCCACTATCTAAAGAATCAATTCTGAAAATATTGTGTAAAGGCTTATAAGCACTTTAAAGTGTTGATTCGAGCCAAACTATTTCTAAAGTCTAACTATTTGTAGAAGTAATCACAAAGGCAGAGAGGTTATATTAAGCCTCTCAGTGTTATTCCGGCATCGGGAATCGAACCATGACCTCCCTTACAACAGACCGGCCGACGCTCTTACCAACTGAGCTAACCGTGTAACAGTAAATAATTCTTGCGACTCCTTATCAAGAGCTTCAGCCTGCAAACTGTTTTATTCTGACAAGCGTCGCTTAACTTTGAAAATTCAAGCAGTTTTTCCTTTAAATTTGATAAGGGGAAACAAATCCAAAAAAAGATATTGGAACAATTTACTGAACCATACGCTTACCTGTACTGGTACCTCTAAACCAACTGAAATTCGATTGAATTCGATGTCCCTTGATCCTTACGTGGCCCTTAGTATGACGATGCAGTGATGGGAAGAACACTTACCAAGCTGCCTGTCTGTGGTCTGACTTTATAAGCACTAGCCTTGTCGACAGCCTTATCCTTATTGGATAGTAGAATAATGAAAAACTGGTGTAGAGCGAAGGTATCTAACCCGTGAAATAAAAAGTACTAGTCAACGTGTAACATTTAAATATTTTTCAATTTTTATTTTAAATAGCACATGTTCTAGGTGTGGTGTATTGTATGATGTAGATATGACAGACGACGTCAATTTTATCATTATTACGGCCGCGTCTGGTCTAAATCATATGGACTACAGTAAGATAATAACACGAGTCGCACGATCGATCTCGAGTACAATTCGGAATTGATAGGTGCGCGTAGTGATGCAGTCTGAAAGTTTTCAAAATTGGACGAGAACTTAGGCGAGTCCAAATTAGAGAACTTTCAAAATATCACGAGTATCTATCAATATGATACCACGGTTTTGTATTGTCTCTTGGTTTTTGGTTCACGGAATCAGGTCTGTTATCAAGGAAAGTCAGACAGTCGTGGTACGACTGTTATATTTAAAAAAAAGCTTAATTTCAATAGCGCAGCGCAACCTTGACGTCATAAAAACGAAGACAAAGGCGAAATTCGGACAAACAAACTTACAAGTTTACTTTCAGCAGATAATTTTCACAGCCGATCGCAGTTGATCTTAGTTTACATGGGTTATTATTGTAACTTTAAGTAAAAATAATAAAATCGGTTCGTATAATCCTCGTGGCGGTTAAACAGAATGCAATGTTTGTCCGAATCTTTAAGCTAATTTTAGAATCAGTGTGCTGCGCGCTATTAATTTTCATTATATTTTGTTCTCGAGTGCAGGGCAACAGTGGTAAAAATTAAAACGTGCATTCCACGTGCTCTAAAGCCGCAAAAATTAAATTAAATTAAATTAAATTTTAAAAAAACGGGACGCGAGAGCGTGAAATTAGTGAATTCCAAAATTCGTTCCAAGAAAAACCAAAAGGTATTTCGTAACCAAACTTTGAACGATTATTTTTGTGCCTTAGAACTGTTAGTTGAAGTATTAAATTATATATTTTGACTAAATTTATTTGGAGATAATCTTCTTTGAATACGGCATGCTTTGTCCTTTCCTATAGAAGTGCAAATTAGCCGAAGTTCAAAAAGCGCCTTGGCTACGCAGACTAGGTGGAAGGGCGTTCTGATCCTTGGCGGCATGGCTGAGAAAGAACACCATCCTCATTTTGCATTTCAAATTCAATATGGACTTTGTGAATCGAGCTTGCGACAATCTTTTACAGGGAGCCCACTGTCACTGGTAGAAAAAGTGTTTAAAATAAAACTTATCATGCGTTTTATCAATCTGTGTCAAGCGTTTTTAAAAAAAGAACGAGCGTTTTGTTCCTTGCACTGCGGCATTACTTTTGTGTTCCGTTTTATTGGATTATTGTCCAAGCCTCAATGGACGGTTTCGGACCCCTCTATCAGGTAATATTCCATTATTTTTTCAAAGTTTAAGACAGTTCTGTTTATCAGAATGATGTAAAAGATCGTTCCGTTCGTTTTGTGCTCAATTTTTACGATGACTTGTACACCGTAGAACATGAACAAAAATGTATTTCCATTGTCTACAATAGTTTATTAAAACAACTTTCATCAGTATTTTATAAACATAGTGTAAGTTACGTGTCCGGGAAAAAAATTACCCGTTTCTTCCTTAGTTTCGGTCTTATGATTTTTTTTGTACAGAGCTTGATTTTCATCTTAGTCATTTTATCTCTCTCTATACACCTACTTGCAAGAAGGTTGTCATACAAGAATAGAACATTAGTAATTTAGTGAGAAAGGAATACATTAAAAGACAAAAGAAAAAGTTCAGCTTCAGTGATCTTCTTTTGTTTTTTAATATAATTCCTATCCCACTAAATCCCTAATGTTCTATTTTCGTATGACAACGTTCTTGCAAGTAGGTGTATATATACACTCAATTGAAGAATCGTTGTCGGGTTGAGAAACATAGAACATAAAAGCTGAGACCGAAATGCGCCATCTATGCAGTCGGTTTAGAATGCCAAACGCGTACTGATAACAGTGGATGACGTCACGGGTCGCCGGTCACAGCATGCATCTAATTAACATACTTCCCATGTGCCATTTCGGTCTCAGCTTCTTCTTTTTTTTGGAAAAATCATGGAAACTTAAATCAATAAATTCGTATGGACATTATTGTCCTTTTCTTTTGAAATCCCTTTATTTGGAAGTGTATATTTTGGCAAGTTCTGAATACTTTTTTGCCTCCATGTCGTTATTTTTAAAGAATCAAGGAAAAATACAAGTTGAAATAAATTTAAAAAATTAACTCCTGAACTAAAATTTCAATGATTCAGAACTTTTTTTTTGCTGATGTATTAAAGTTAACAGAAACACTTATGTACAATCGTCAATATATTTAGATTTTTTCATTTTAGACTTTTAGACTAGCTGCTCTTTTTCCTGTTCGATAAGATCTTCAAACCCTCGTTTTGCATATTATTTTTTTGAAAGACTGTCGAAACGTTTTATATCTCAGAGTATAGATTGATGGATTCCAAACGCTGCTCGTAAAAGCAAGAACAACAGCAACAGCTGCAAAACGAAATCGAGACCTCAAATTGTTACAAACACTGAATAAAGAAACATGGCGAAACTCGAGTCCACCAAAAACTATAATATAAGAATAACTAATGCTACAGTTTTGGCCGCTTTTGTGTTTCTATTAGATACGGGAGAAACACCTCTATTTTCTGCAGCAACTCGTCTAGCTTGGACTCTCGCAACGAGGAAAATTCTAGTATAGGAAATTGTTATGATAGTGAAGGGGATAACGGCAATAACAGCAATGGAACAAATATACACAAGTCTTTTTTGGTCGTTAAAGAATGGACGGAATATACCGGTAAAAAAGGATAATACCCAAACTGCGATGATAACTTCAAAAGTTCGGTTTCTTGTAACTATGAGGTTATACTTCATTGTGTGAATTATAGCAAAATAACGATCCAAAGTTACAGCACAAAGGTTGAACTTTGATGCAGCCATTGTCAATAAAGTTAACGATTCTGTAAAAATAGAAAAGGGATGAGAAGGCTTTCGAAAATCCAAAATTAGGCGTATGGACCAAGTAGGGATGACAAATAACCCAGTTAAAAAATCCACCATGGCTAAAGAAGTCAAGAAGAATACTGTCGGAGTCTGTAAACTTTCGGTTCTGTAGACAGAGAATATTACAAGGCCATTTCCAAGCACTGAGAGAAGGATGAGTAGAGCAGCGACTGCAGCCAAAATTGCTATGGTAGACTGGGATTCCAGAGCTGTATTTTCGCAATAAGCCGTGGAGTCGGCGTTTTTCGTATAGTTCCGATCCATTTTTACTGCCTTGTAATACTAAAATCAAGAAATGGCACTGAGGGGAAAGAGTTGGTCGTTCAAAAATAAAGAAGATAACATAAACAGTATAACAGTTTGATTAATGCACTTCGAAGAATCTGGTCCAACAGAAAGCGGTTCAAGCTAGCACCAACACTGTAAACAAGGGAACCAGACTGACGGTATATAAGATGACCACCTTCCAGCAGTAGTAGTCGAAACGTCGCGGTCCTTTCAAAGTGCCACAATCGTGAAACAATTGAACAAGCATAATCTTTGAGCAACACCGTAAACATTTGGATGTCAAGCTGGTCTTTTTTTCTTTTTCTTCGGTGTTCGAAGAAAAAACTGATAAGATATTTCAGATTAAGTATACTGAAGAGAATATTCTCTTGGTATACTTCAACGAGATTTTTCAAGTTTGGTTTTTGAGTTGCGACAGCTGGTGAATATGGCAATGCAAACATGGAACCTATGGTTTCATCAGCAATAAAAGACATTATTGACTCAAGATGGATTATAACACAAGTCTGTTTTGTACGACGTTTCGAAATCCTTTAACTGGCAAGTATTATTGACTTCGACAAAATTATTGGAATCTCTTTTCTTTCTCAAATCATTGGACCGAGTAGCTCCTTGTTTAATAGTTAGTTTTATTTAAGAGAAATTTTTCCTTGGGTCGAGAATCTCTTCGGGGCAAACAAAGAAGCTCTTTATACCACCTCACCCTCTTTAAAATAACGACTATTTACATATAACGGCTAGTGGAGATTACCGTCGTTCTGATTGACTCAATTTTCGGCAATGGCGTTAGATAAACATACCAGCTATGCCGGCTGCAAGATGAATACCTACATATTCTCTTGATACCTATCATCTATCGTATATAAATATATAAAACCACCGCTGCATAATGCATGTGCTACGAGAATATATGTATAAATGACTATCTAAAACTGACTTGCGACAAGTGAGATTTCATTTGTTTATTTCATTTCATTCATGATTTATCTTTATTTCAATTTTAACCATCCAAAACTTAAGTAAAGAGTAATTGCTATACATTACAACTTAGATCAGTCACTACATTTTAACCAACTATGCGTCATAGGGCCTCATGTCCCTCCAACCCCACAACCTCTTAACCGTTGTAAATATGAAGAACTAAAGCGAAAACGCAAGAAAACGTACCGAGTCTGGCCATGGAAGTTTCCGAGTCCCAGGAAAATAAATCTTCGTTCCCAGGGCGCACTCTCCGAGGAAGAGGAGAGTGGACCCTGGAAACGAGGTTGAAAGGCTGAATAGCACACTAAATAATTTTAAAGGACTTTGGTTGCTTCGAGCATAGCTCCTAAGACCCAACTCAGTTCAAAACCATTTAAATCTTTTGCCACATGTAAAGTGAAAAATTCCTCATGTACATTATACCCATCCTTCAAAAGCTCGTAAATATAATTGAGTTGGAAACAAACGCCATACATGATATCCGGGCCATACACGCTCGTATCTACGTCTTCCAGGGGTTTAGCACAGAATGTATCGGTGGAATTCTTAATTTGCGGTACAGTGACAATATCGTCATCCGTCTTTAGCATTTCCACATCGTTTAACGCATAATAAATGGCGCTAAATCCGTAGAAAATTCCCATCAACTTTGGCTGCACGATAAAAGGGCATTCTTCAATGTCTGGATCGTTACAGAAAATCTTATTTCTTATCGCTTTTTTACAAAGAACCCCGTTATATTTTCCTATCAAGAGATAATCTTTGTCATTTATCTTGACTTCTTCTTCGTACCCATCGTTGTGACAGTGGCTGATGATCTTCTTACAGTCAGACCCTTGCTTCGTCACCAGATATTCGTAGTATGATTGTCTGGCTTCGTTGACTCCGTAGGACAAGTAGCTGTGCGCAAACACGGGATAAGTTTTTCCGGCTAAGGTTGGCTCAAACGTCACAAGTGCGCTGTCTTTTCTTGTCTGTAAAGAAACAATATGCGCAAAAACGTTTCATAACACGAATAATATATAACTGCGTATGACAATATAGATATATGAAATATATATTTGTACTGCGGTCGTAATGTATCAAATTGAGCTGATCCTTGCAGTATATGGAGCAACTTATGCAGCTGCAAATGGAAAGACTCAGAAAAAGAGTCTCGAACGGGATACGAACCCGTGCCCTGGCGTGCCATGCTCTAACCACTGAGCTATCAAGTCTCATATGAGACTTCAAAGATTCAAATCCCAATCAAGACTCAGAATTTTTTCAGAGTCTTTCAATTTGCAGCTGCATAAGTTGCTTCATATATCAGCTCAATTTGATAATATATGACTCTCGCTCTAATTGGTTAGATAGTAGCGCATGCGCAATATAGTAGTTTCACTGTTTTGACTAAAACTAATATAGATTTTTAGGTGTTCCAGCATTCTCGGGAACCCATGGGTAAAATTCTGTCGCTCGTTTCTTTCATTCGTTCATTGTCTATGGAATTTGCCACTTTAGAAACGAGCAATTCAAAAGACTGGGGTTTTGAATTTTAATCTCATTAGCAAAAACCTTTCGTCAACTGATAAAGCACCCCAATATTTGTAAGTCTGTGGAAATTGGAAAAAATTGGATAAAAAGAAACAGAGTTACAAGCCTTCAAAAGTCTGGAAAAAATTTACAATGTAGTCTTACATACATTCTTTGTAACTTTTCAACACTTTTGAAAGACAATAATTCTAGCTCGTTTCATTCAATCATGTTCAAATTTGTCAGACTAACTAATCTTGAGATGCTTTCTCAAAATGACAAAAGTCTTTTCTAATAAGATTAAAATTCAAAACCGCTCTCTCAGGTCTCTTGCTCGTTTCTAAAGTGGCCAATTTTAAAGAGTTGCATTAACTAAGTTCTGCATTCTCTACTTTGCGTGGCTCTTCTTGAAGTTTGATGCTGAAATGAGGCTATCCCTAAATGATCTAGAATTCTCACCCTAAACGTGTTCTGTGTTGACGCTCCTCCCAAATCCAGCGCGCCGCACGAACCGCCTGACGTCTTCTGTGAGAAGATTCCCTTGAGGAAGTTTACTGTAATCCATCCATACAAGGCCTCCTCTTGTCCGCTTATTATCTTTACGAAGTCTTTCTCGAAGTGGAATGGAGAAAAACTCTCATCTGAGAGGAGTTGGTTCACTTCATTGATGACCGCGTTTTTCTGGGTGATGAAAGAAATGTGCCGTCGTTAAGAGTAAGATTTATTATATGACCGTGAATCTTAGAGCCTGGACACTAGCAAATCGAGCAATCTGATTGAATAGATCGCATCGCGGACTGGTCTAGATTCTCCGGTATTAACCGGACCGATCGCATATTAATCTTACAGACGTACAGACCTCCCGCTCCGTTAATAAGATCTAAATATAGCCCGAGCTCTGTTTCTAGGACGCAATTTTTTAGTATCTATTGCTATTAGTTTCTACCCATTTCTGCCTTGCAATCGCCAATCGTCATTCGCTTTTCCCCGTTTTAAACCTTTTTTTTCCTTTGAAATATCTGGTATAGCTGTATATTTACCTCGTCATCTTCCAGTAACCGCATGCCAGCGGTTGCGTACAGATAGATTGGAGTCGATGCCTGCCGGTCAGCGGGTACCACTTTTTTAGCACTGTCAATCAAATCATCAAGATAGCTACCGATATCACTGACAGAGTCTGCAAACGCACTGAGGCCAGGTTTAGCCTTGTTTGGTTTAGGGACGTCGAGTTCTTTGACGTCAGAGACTTTAATCGGGGCATGAACACCAACGATGAGCTCGTACACTTTGATTCGAATCCCACTCGAGCCCGCGTCACAGAAGACAGCGTACTTTATTTCAGCCTTAGAAGCGTGCTTTTCCAAATATCTGGCATGTGATGGGTCGATGGTTTGTAACGATAGGACCATCATCAGAGCGGTTGAAACCCACGTGATGTTCACGACGTCAGCAGATATGATGTGCCCTAATTTATAAATAAATAACGGTAAAATTATCGGGCCTTAAAATTTCTTTAATTTCTGGTTTCGATTTTCGCTCAAGCCTTTGCTCAAGCCTTTGCTTTTTACCGCCTACCTATGTTACAAATCAACGAGTGGGCAGGTGTGGTGGACGAGATGTTTATAAATTCTTTATTGATTGGCGCACAACTCCTAAAACGACCTATAAGGAGCTTCACACAATCATAGTTAATAGACTATGACACAATCCGATAGCCCATGAGTATTATAAGAGATAAAAAAATCCCAAGATGAATTTCAAAAATTGGTCAAAATATTTACAATGTAAAACTATCAAAAATAAGTATTCTAAAAAGATATTTCTATATAACTTTGGTGCATTCCGCCAAAGGCCAGGAACGAAGAAAAGAAGGAACGAACGAACAAAGAAACCAACGGAAGACGGACGCAATTTGTTGCATGTAGTTTTGCTGAACTAGAATTAGACTTTTTTTTGAATATTGCCTGCAATTATGCGCACAATGTTGCAACGTGTTTCGCGCCTTAAGCTTACCTGTATTGGAATCGCAAAAAGTAACAACTAGAAAATTCAATTGAAGGTTGGTGAAGACTTAGATGTGTATTGATCTTGTGGTGTATGGGCACAGCAAAACGTATACGTACCCGGAGTGATTGATATATGTGGCCGTTAGTATAACGCTGTTGTTGGGAAAAAGAGTGAGCAAAAACCTGTATGTGATCTGACTTCATAAGCACTAGCATTTTCCCTAATGAATGGTAGGACAATGGAAGATTAAAGCATTTTGTCTTGTCGAAAAAAAAATCGCACCATTTGGAACCTGCTTTTTGATGGCCCATAGTATTAAAAGCACCTCCTTTGTAGGTTAGCTTTAGTTTAATGGCTTGGAAGACCAATCTATTGTCATTTTATCCATATGTATGGTTTTTTAACCGCGACGTTCTTCATATGGTCTATAGGTTGCTATCAATAGACGTCACTTCCGGTAATAGCTCTTTTTTGNCTGGTTTGATGTAGTGAAAATAGTCAAATACAATAGTTTGAGGACTTATTTTGATATGTTTTGACTTAGCATCCGCTAGTTGCCCCCCAGTCAACCGCTTGTTTGCCCCCCAGTCAACTCCAAAAAGTCACGTGATTGATAGCAAGCAATAGCCTATCGCCTTCGGTTATGACAAAGTATTATGAAATGTAGAAATCAAGACTATAGAGGAGTTAGTATTGTATGATCAAACATGAAGCCGCCCTTTGGTCTAAACTCTATGGATTAAAGCCGAATACAAAGGTTAATTAGTTTTCACATGAGCCAATCGAATCGACTCTTTATCAAATTGAGCTGATCCTCGCAGTATACTCTTTCTTGGCGTTGCTAGGCAATTGAAGTATGAAGACAATAAAGCAATCATGACCAAGGATAATGAATTTGAAGCTAAACAATACCCTGCAATTAAACAATACCCTGAAAAACAAAAACCGTAATGTAAACCCAAAATACGATGTAAAAAACGTTTTCTCACTGGACTCTGAAGATGACTTCCGCTCAGGTTGTCGAAACGTCAGTCACCACCAACAACAGTCTTTCTCAAGGCTACACTCACCCGGACGATCACATTTCACAGCAAATATACCGTATTTTCTTCATTAAACGCCCTGGGAGCTTATTCTTTTTCGAGGTGTTTTTGGAATTGGGGCTTATTAGAAGCATAGTCAATAGAAGGGGATGTCTAAATTAGGACACCTATTGTTATCAGGTCTTTGTTCGCTTGTGAGGTTAAACCGGTCTTGACCGTGCAATATGTTTGATTTATGCTCATCCGAAATTGCAAAATAAGTAAACATAAACTTTTTCTATGGGATTGTTGTAAGGAACATTCAAATATCTCTCATAAATCTTTAAGTATTTTGAACTAGCTGCCAAAAGAAAGATTTTGGTCTGTTCACTCAGCCATTGCCAACAACGGTAAAACAATGGTAAAACAAAGGATTGTGCACGGTCACGCTTGAAAAAAGTGAACAATAACCTATAACAATAGAGTTTCCCTATTCCATTCCCCTCTACTTACTATGTTAGAAGTTAGAAAAATTCTCAAAAACAAGAAGCATCGCGGTAGAAATGAGAAAAGCAGATAAAGTTAGAAAAACTGCTAGCAAAATAAACTGAGCAAAAAAAAGCCTTTGGACCAATTATAGAATAACCCGCAAGCATACAACGATAGAAGTCATGAATCATACGAAGCTTGAGTGTTTCATGTATGATATGGTTTTTCCGTAATCCGTGGAAGTATTCCGGGGGGGGTACTACCTCCCCAACTTGGGTAGGGGTGTGCCGCCAGGACCTCAAAATCCTGACCCTATCCCAGACCTAAAATTTTGATTTTACATACCCTACCCCAGACTAAAACTAAGAATTGTACACCCTATCCCAGACTAAACCCGGTTAGTCAATAGATTGCGATCAATATTTGCTAACGTTTTTATTGTTTTTGTGCCGTCAGAAAGCGTAGTCTATTCGCCAGACAAAAACGACCAAATCGTTAACCCTATCCCAGAGTAAAACGACCAAATCGTAACCCTATCCCAGACAAAAAGGACACCCTATCCCAGACAAAATGTCAAAAAATGATACCCTACCCCAGACCCAAAAGCCGAAAAACCATACCCTATAGGGCGGCACATACCCGTATAGCAAATATAGGGGAGTACCCCCCCCCCCCGGGGAAGTATTATTTTATTGTCTCTTTGTGACTACCACGCTCTAATTATTGCACTTTGTTTGACGGGTTAATGAAAACCACTTTAAAAATTAGAGAAATATGAAAAGAATTCAAAGTAATTTTCAGGAACTGGTATTTTTTTGACTGTTTTGAGTTAAAAACTTGATAAAGGTACTTTTAGGTATACAATTTAAAAGAAAACTAGTTGTAAAAGACAACGTTTCGCTGTCATCTCGACAACATCATCAGGTCTAATGAAAACTGTAAACTCTACTCTATGTAAATATAGCTAAAGGAAGTGTGAAAGTTCAATGAATAACAATGAATTAGAATAAAATATGGTTATGCGCTTTTATTGTCATCTTATCCTATTTCATTGTTATTCATTGAACTTTCACACTTCCTTTAGCTATATTTACATATAAGGATGAGTCGGTAAGCCGTGTGGGATGGGCTCGGAATCATATAAGAACACGCGTAATGGGTAGATTACGAGCCTTGTATGAAACGACTGATGAAGAAGAGGACCAATGGGCCTTTCACAACTTCAAGTCAACTTCATTTTTTACGCGACTTGAAGTTGTGAAAGCCCCATTTGCGGGGAAGAGTCAGTGCCCTATGTACTAAAAATAAATAAAAGTTTTCTTTTCTTTCATTTTAATTCATAGGAGATCATGATAGATACAACTTATCTTGTCCTGTGTTTGTGTTTGCTTACTACGGTCCTTGATATTCATTGTTTTTCCAGTGCTTTCCTCAAACGAGCGTGTTCTCGTAGCCTGACATAAAAGAATATGAAAACAGACATCCACAATCTATTAAATATTTATGTGAGAACGAGAATGAAAATCTGGAATATGGACTGTTCAGGTAGTGGAATTGAGAGTGTGGAGTCAAGGGAAAGTTTAGAATGTGGAGCTGGAAGTGTAGAATCGAGAAAATAAATTGAGTTAGAATATTGAGTTTGTTGGAAGTGAAGAAGGGAGAGAGATTGGAATGGTGTGAGAATCCTTGAAATCATTTTTCTATTGGTTTCTTTTGTCTTGTTCTCAGTATATAAACACTCCTTTCTACCACCTCTTTCCCTTTTACTCCGACGAAGGACTAGTGTCAACCTAAACGTCAGTAAGTTTTTTCATCTTTTCACGGTGTAAAATTTACCCTTTTATCATTACTGTTTCATTAGAAACACCGACGCAGCTCACACTAGTTTTTAGCTAGTTATCTCTTCCTATACTTGAAATCAGTGGAGTTCAAAGCGTGGAGTCGAGCAAGAGTGAGTGAAGGAGAAAAAGATAGAAGGACTGGAATGTTGAGTTGGAGTGCAGAGACGAGAATATGAATGGACCACTTCGACGATACGGCGGCCATCTTGTCAGGGGGGTAATACAAAACAAAGATGATAGTTTCGTGTGTTTGTCTTTCTTTTATTGGTAAAAGCAATCGATGTGCAGCCGTCTTAATTCATCTTTTGTTGTATTCTCTTTGTTACAATATCATTACTATAACACTGCTTTGTTTGCACCCTGGACGCCCCATAATGCCTAGCGATCCAAGATGGCGGTTGCATAGTCAAAGTAGTCCATTTAGAGGCGAAGAAAGTTGATTTTGTACGATTTACCTGAGTGCGTTAATCTTGATGAAACCAGCTGCGTCAGCAGGATTATAATCACCGATCACATCCATACTACACAAAAATGGAAATGAATTCACATGAGGAAAGCCGCTCTGCGTGGGCCGAGCGACTCACATGGAGAAATTATCGTCATACCCGATATAAAGGGTCAGTTATACTAGGAAATGCTCCATACGACTTGCATTGCATTTTTGTTGTGCGATAAAGGAAGTGTGTAACACAAAAAGGGTTACGGTTGCATTCTAAAGGCCCGTTTACGCAGGCGATATTTTGGCAGTGCAATAGCGCGTTTTCACTCGCATGATAAGATAGCTATATTGGTGTACCAAACAATAGAAACTTTCTGCACATTTTTTTGCATAAAAATAGAGTTCAATTCCTGGAGGATAGAAAGTGAATTGTTTTGGTACACCAACATGGCTGCTGTGACGTCACGTGAAAACGCTCTGTTGTCGCGCGAAAAGTCACGCTGTCATTGTTGTTGTTGTTATTGTTAATATCGTAAATATTTACTTCATGCCTACCTGACGAGTTCTTCATTGTAGAGTGATGCCTTGGATTCGCGCGCTTTGACGTACACCTTACGAATAAATTGAAATTTAAAATAGGTTCTAATTGTTTTTTTAAAATAAGATAAAACAAAAAACAAAAGAAAAAAAAAATGAAATGAAATTATATAATATAAATTAAATAAAGTAAAATAAAATAAAATAAAATGATAAATCTCTTTATTTAAGTGTCTAGTCGGGGACACCTTTTCGCTCACACACACTACGACTATATTCAATATTCTATGCACACAACGCCCAACTCACATGTTGATTTTTACGGAGCTAGTGAGGAAAACCGGAGAGAAACCCTCTTTGCGTAAAGCAAAGAAGAGAATAAAACACATCAAACAAACTTGACTCAAATATTAACCATTCCAAGGATGAGTATTAACCTGGGTCAAGTTTGAATTGCAGTGCATTGTGGGACATATTTCCAAGATGGCGGCTATTTCGTCCCCTAAAACAGCCCCAAAATGCACTGCAATGCCAACTTGACCCAGCTTTTCTAATTTCTCAACCTCGGAATTGCTAATAGGAGAGAAAGAATCAAACAAACTCGACTCATAAACCAGCTTTGGCGAGAGAAACCGAACGCGGGTCCCCTTGCTACAAACCTAGCATTAGGGACTTTGAGATTTGCAAAATCTGCAACGGCAACGTCTACCGGAAGTGTAAATAATTTCGCTTTGGGGTTTCGCGCCTTCAAAGTCTGTATTCCCTGTGGATGAGTTGACTTTACTGACAATGTTTTGAATGAAATCTCCAATGAACAGAACCCCAAAGAGAAGTTATTTACACTTCCGGTTGACGTCGCAGTCGTAGATTTTGCAAATCTTAAAGTCTCTATTAATAAGATGTCAACGCATCAGTAGCGTAGACCAACATTTCTTATTACACTATTATCGTTATTGACTTACATTTCCTTTACTAATAGCCATCTTGACTATCCCCTCTACATTCTCCTGGCTCTTCTCGATGCAGAACCTGACAAAGTCACCTTCAGGGCTATACCAGTACCCGTTGTACACAAGATCTGCAAAACGTGCGCTAAGACTCTGCTTGATCTTACGAACCTCCTATTATAGGACAAGAAAACAAACTATTAAATTATTATTAGAGATGATAGAGGCTTCGTTACCCACCCTGTCCATTGTAATCACATGATGGTCACGTGATCGTTACCCACCCTGTCCATTGTAATCACATGATGGTCACGTGATCGTTAC
>NW_022261813.1:22389-33434 GCF_009602425.1 Actinia tenebrosa
AAACCAGAAAACAAGAGATCAAAACAACCTCCAAGATTCTACAAGCAGCTATAACCGGAAGTGACGTCTATTGATAGCAACCTATACCTCTCTACCTTACCTTGTCAGGGGCAGTGATGGGATCTTTTGTCATTAGGTATATGTCATCAGGACCCTCAGTCTGTGGATGGACAAACAAGCAGTGAATTTTTTGAACAGTTACATTTAACAAAATAAGACAGATTGAAACACATGCAAAACAGCCATCAACTTTTGGGTTTCCTGTGTTTTGGCTCCTGATATATACTGGAGCACAAGTTATTCGTGAGGGGGGGGGGGGGGGGGGGGGGGGGGGGGATTGTAAATGATTAGAGAGTTTTAGATTGGTTTTTTTTCTCCCCGCAAATGGCAAACGTGACCACGTTTTCATAGTTTTCCTGTATTTTACTTTACCTTTTACAAACCTTCTCACCAAGCGCAAATACTCTTTTGTTTTTCTACTACTTGGACTTTTTTGCGATTCTTTTTCAGTAATTTAAAATGATTTTTTACTGGTCAACTGACGTTTCACGTTTGCGGTGAACGTAAATCTAAAACTCTCTACTGTTTAATAGCCCACCTCCAAGATATGCTTTGATTGTCACGCACAAAGGTTTCAGCATGAGGCTACATGCTGAATTAAATTTATCCTTAGCGCCTGTCACGAATGACTGAGCATTTAGCATGTAGCCTCATACTGAAACCTTTGTGCATGATAAGCGAAGCATATCTCGGAAGAGCTAGTGGGCTATTGGATAGAGGGCAAGACTGGAAGAAAGTAAAAATGGAAAAATTTACCTCAGTATTTTGAAGGATTGGAATGAATATGCAAGGGATGGGAAGAAAGGGAAGGGAATTAAGGAGAAGGGAGTGAAGAAATGGAAGTGAAGAGAAGGGGTACAGAGGGACGAAGGAAGACAGTTATATTAAGACCCATGACAAATATTTCACCTTTGGGTTTTCAAGGATGCCTGACTCATAACTAAATAAATGACAAAGGAAAAAGAAAAGAAGTTAGAAAGTACAACAAGACTTCCATGTCAATATGAATTAGAAGTTTTAAGACTAGTTTATAAAATAATTGGGGTTAGTACACACACTATGATTGGTCAAAAACCATGTTTGATGAGGGTATCAAAACACGCTTGTGTCATCCTTTACAAATACAGAATTATACGATTTTTTCCCTGTCTTTTGGCGTGTTTGTTATTTTATAAAACAGATCAAAAAACAGTTTTCCATGTTTGATACTCTGATCAAAACACACGGGATGTTGAGAGAAGACGAGAGGAGTGTAGGAAACCATGACGCATAATTTTGATCCGTTAAATTTACCTGATGTGCATCAGGTTAGCATCCATGCTCCATGGATTCTTGGGTGTAACTGGTAGTGGGATATCGTGAGCCTATAAACAATAATGATAATAAATAATATATAATAATGATGGTATTGATGATGATGATGATGTCATGGTGGTCGTGGTGGTACAATAGTCTGCAATTATTTATTGCAAATACTACCATCATCATCATCATCATCATCACTCTATCACCACTACCAGCACCACTACCATCATTGGTAGTGGTGATGATGCTGATTATAATGATGATGGTGGTTGGTGATAACACTGATGACTTTGACCTCACATTCGCACTACCACTGTACATACATTCTGTGCATACAACTCTCATATCACATGTTTAATTTTATACATATCAAAAAAACTCAAATGTTTAAATTAAAAAATCAAAATTATGCAAAGTAATTCACCTTTGCATATTCAAAAAGATCAGTTCTTCCCTTGAATTTATCCAAGAACTCTGGCAGCCTCCAAGGAGAGATTGTCTGCAATATAAATAATATGAGCTTCAGAACTCTATATTTTAAATGGGATTATAAAATAACTGTTCTAAATCTTGCATACTGATTGGTTGGGAGCGCATGCTTTATGAGAGCATGCGYGCACACTTTCAGTTTGGCAGGGCAGGGCAGTACAGTACGGGGCAGGGCAGGGCAGGGCAGGGCAGGGCAGAGCAGGGCAGGGCAGGGCAGAGCAGGGCAGTAGAGTTGAATAGAGTAAGAGAAGTGAGACACAAGCACATACCTGTACATTTGGAAACAATGCATAGTATGTCATCTCAAACCTGACCTGGTCATTGCCCTAAAAAGAAAGGATTCCATCAAATATTATTATCATTTATTTGCAAAATTTTAAAATGAAAAAATGAATAAAGATTTTTCTTGTGCATTACCTTTCCAGTTGCACCATGAGATACATATCCTGCATTCTCCTTCAATGCAATCTCAATCTGTCGCTTTGCAATGCATGGGCGTGCAATAGCTATAACAAAAGATCCAAGATAAGTTTCTGGTTTCTGGGACTGGAATTTTATAATGATGACAGCAGCAAAGGAGACATTAGCTGAGACTTGAAAGCATGAAAAAGGCTAAAGCCCCCACCCCTCCCCCTGGGTTCTGTACCAATCAAATTGGCCCCTGTCACTATACCCCTAGTATAGTTTACAAGTGATTAACATTGTGTATTTCTTACATGTTCCCATAAGATATCTATCTTCATAGATAGCATTGGCTTGAATGGCTGGGAAAATAAAATCTTTGACAAATTCCTCCTTCAAATCTTCAATAAACACCTAATAAAACAATAAAACAATAAAATAAATCTACTCCTTTTAAGAATAATAAGCATTATGATTTATTTTTAAAAGTAATTTTCAAAAGATTTTATTATCAAAGTGTCGACATCTGTAAACAATATGCACCTGCACCTACATATATAATCAGTAAGAAAATAATATTAATTTAATCACAACCACAAGAACTTAGGATATAGATAAGATCAATACAAGCAGATTCAATTTAAATTGAAAGAGAGAAATAAGAGATGAAAGTAATTATAAATACATTCTTATGTACATAAAAAAGATTCTTAAAGCAAATAATTAATCTCTTTAAATTGTTTGTGGTAAAATTGGTATAGTAAATTTAAAAGTRAAAAAATATCTCAGAAAAATCTTTAAGCTTTCTAATAATAATTTTAGAAGCAAAATGTAATTTTCTTCAAAATTATTGAGACTTATCATAACATAAATCTTTTTTTTTTTTCTTTTTTTTTTCCAAAAAACATAGGTTTGTATGGAATTCAAAAAAAATCTACTCAATATCTGTTCTACACCTTTCTTATTCAACAGGCTCATTAAAATATATTTTTTAATATATTTTTTATCAAATTTACAGCGCTCTTATCACCTTTTCACTTTTACACTCTTAAATATTTTATCAAATAAGATTAAATTATAAAATATTAGCTGTTAAGTGAAAATCTGTGGTTTCACTGGGACAAATGAAATCAAATTTACCTTTTTTGCACCAAGATTCGTAGCTTTTTTTCTAGCAGCTTCAAAATCTTCATCTTGACCTACATCAGCCTGTAGTGGGAAATGAAAAAAGAGAATGAAATAAAGGGAAAATTCCAAAATGAGAACTTGATATTTATATTGAAATCTTATCTCGGATTTGCAGCTGTTCTAAATGTAATTAAGGTAAAATAATAATTTTCACAAGTTTTCATTTTAAAAGCCTGAAGCCACAATATAGAAAATGTTTGGAGGAAACATTTGGTTGAAAACATTAAAATCGAAAATTTCGTCAAAAAATCCTTCCGGTCAATTGTAGCAAATGTTATGAAATAATAAGCTTACTGAAAAGCAATATAGACTTTTTTGTAGATAATCTGCCAATTTTGACGGATTTTTAGTGGCAATCATCGCCTCTTTGTCTACTTGTCTTGACTTATCATATTTAAGATAACTTCGATCACCTGGCAGTCAATAAGTGTAAGAATGTTCAGCCCCAAAAAATTCCTTAAATCTCACGCTTTTTTAACAATAAATATTATTTATTCATATCAAAATTTAAAAATCAATCTAAAAGAGGAAAATGTTAAATTAATTCTAACCTTTGCCTTTTGAAACCACTTTTCGATTCGTGCAAACGAATTAATTTTTCCGCCTAATTTTTGAAGTATCCAGGCAACCGGAATTTTTGCATCCTCCAAGCATTGATTTATTTCCTTATAAAAGAATTATCCAATATCTAATTCCTTATTGTTTTTCTATAAAAAGTCATAGAGACCTTTGCCTAGAAAAAGTGTTCTTATATTATTCGGAAAAATTTTGAAGCTTAGCAAAAAACATTTGCCGACGAAACTACGGCCAAGTCATCTCTAATCCTCTCTCAATAATCTTACATTACCAATGGAATTTTTATTTCTTGATAAGGAAAGGAAGAAGAAAGCTAAATTACGTTGTAAAAAAAATTTTTTTTCGAGAATCGGATTTTTTTTCCGTGACTTTTTTAAAAATAAAACACGTGCGAAGGCAGTGAGCTGATGCAACTCATCAACGGTTTCAAATCGAGAAGAAAATTCTTATTGTTCTTTTTCCTCGTGAAAAAAAATTACTTAGGCTTAATATAAAGTCAATTCTAAAGTTTTCCTTACCATGTAGCAGATAACATCAAACCCTTGCTCCTTTAGCCATACTAAAATACACGAAGTGTCTAGACCACCACTGTATGCAAGAACAACAGTTTTACTCGAACCGGCTTCAGCCATTTTCTACGATACCAAAGTAAATATAGTCACTCTTGAAAGAAGCCTTATACACGTAACCTACAACTTACTATGTTGTTTTGAGGATATAAAGATCAACAATGTTAATTTGTTTAAAGAGAGGCGATAGTGACCCCTGATTGGCTAAGTCTTATTACGATACCGGATAATACCAGTCCATTTGAATATATGATTTATCGTTTGGCGAGACTTTCAGTCTATAACCTTTTTACTTCCGGCGATTTTCACTGCAATCAAAAAGTTAGGGACAGACCATTAGATTTTTGGGGGGGAGGGGGGGGGGGTTGGGTAAAAACCAAAAAAAAAATTCGAGCTCAGCTTTAAAGAGTGAAATAAAAATCGTGCATAAGAAAAGTGCCAGAAAAGATTCCAAATCATGCGGCATATCGAATTCACGGAATCAACGGAATCTCTTTGAAACATATGGAAGTCAAACATCATTAAAATAAAGACAAATCAAATCAAAAGAAAAAGTTAAGAACTTCGTGCTCGGTCGTCCTCTAAGAAAAAAATTATATAAAACAACTCGATCGCCATTTTGTAAGCACAGGTAGCCCAATTTTCAAACACAGGAAGCCCATAGACATAAAGAAGAATTGGGCTACCTGTGCTTACAAAATGGCGATCGAGTTGTTTTATATAATTTTTTTCTTAGAGGACGACCGAGCACGAAGTTCTTAACTTTTTCTTTTAATTTGATTTGTCTTTATTTTAATGATGTTTGACTTCCATATGTTTCAAAGAGATTCCGTTGATTCCGTTGATTCCGTTGATTCCGTTGATTCCGTTGATTCCGTTGATTCCGTGAATTCGATATGCCGAAATCATGTCCAAAAAAAATTCCTGCACAGCCATGAGGCGTAAAAAAAATTCCTGCACACAATAAATTGTCCAAACCCCCCCCCCCCCCTTAAAAATCTAATTGTCCATCCCTTAGGTTCCTATGAGTTTGGTGAACAGAATTCAGGAAATTAAAAACACGGAATGCAAAAGAATAACTACGGCAATAAATGAAAGACATAGGGTGTGGGACGTTCTTCTTGTTAGACTGCATTATCGCTTACCAGTATTTCCAACCCCTCCATTCCATTTTCGTAAAAAGCATGCCAGGTGGTTTTTAGCTAATTCTGAAAGCAAAACTTGAAAATGAATCATGGGGGGGGTGGGGGGGAGATATCAGTGTGAGAAATTATAAGCTAAGTAATAAGATAATAAGATTTCTAAATTTTACTCAAAGCACAAAGAGGGGGTTTTGGAATTTTTTCCCTATATCACTAAGCCCACTAGTTTTCTTTACCATTTTTTAACAACCTTCTGTAGATCTTTTTTACATTTTTTTTCTGGATTAGCTAGAGTGCACAAAAAGCAGATTAATATTGTGTTAATTACTTTGATTCCTAAGGAATACTAAGTATCATAGCTCAGTTATGCTGGACTACAGTTAAATGCACACTTTACGACCCCCTCGGTGCTGTGTGAATGACGTCACATAGCACCCTTTTTAGGTTTTACTCTTTTCTTTACTCTCAGGGGTGGATCCTAAATGAAGAAATGTATACAGAGATATTATGCATCGTAAATGTTTCTTCATTGCTTCAAAAAAGTGTAATAACAATAATGGCATTAGGGGGGTGTCTGGTGCACTACAGGACATCCCCTGGATTCACCCCTGATTCTAATCATTTTTCATCTCCAAAGGGGGGTGGCCACCCAATCCACCCCTGAATCTGCCCTTGTTCCTAATTGGATCTCTTCCTGCAGACATTGTTTTTACTTTTAACCTTATGTACAATTTATGAATTTAAACATTATTATACCTACTACAATTAATCATAAAAATATTAAAACAGATTAAACTAGATGGTCAACACCATTTTCCCTTGTGCTCCTTTAGTTTCAATAATCTCTGTGTGTGCTTGAACTACTTCACTTAGAGAGAGTTCACGGCCAATTATAGGCCTTAACCAACCAGCCTCTGCTCCAGCATTTAATGCTGCAATAGTCTCCTTTTTCTCTTCATGGTTGATATTCATCAGCATCACTCCAAATATACTCGATTCTCTAGCCATAAGATCACGAGGGCAGATTCCAATATTTCCTCTGTTACCAACCACCTAAAGGCAAAGATTGAGGCCATCTTGTTATGGTTATTAAGCTCTCATATTATTTCTCTATTGAAGAGCTTTTAATAGTTTGAATAAGGTGGTCCCAATGTCAATCTTTTTCTTGGTATCAACATATACACAATAAGAAGAAACCACAATTTTATACAGAGAATATTTTAAAGAAATATTGATTGAAATCAAAAATAATAATTAGCTATTAATAGCAATTGTGGAAAATGTAACAGTCCAGCAAGTAATAAATCTCTGGCTCTTATTTAGAGGTTTTGATTGTTTTAAGGGATCAATGTACTAAAACTATAGGTCAATACACCCTAGATCACAAATTGCAGGGACACCTTGCAGCAACACCTCTACACCCTGTGTACTGTAATCAGGAGACAAGTGGTTCATCTTTTAATGCAAAAATGAATTCATAAATTTCATAATGAAAAACCCTGAGAACTAGAAGCTCACTGGTTCATTTTTATGATGTCACATGAAGAGACAGATCACTGAGAGGAGTCACTAGGTGCATTAGTATAAAACAATGTATGTAACCTCTACTATGCTCTAATGCCAATTTTGAGGTTCTGAGATTTTTGAGATTTTGGGATTTTTGCTGATTCATTTCTTGGTCACATTAAATTACCAATTTCCTAAAAAAGGTTTGCTGACATACCCCAACTCTGCCTCCAGTTGCCAGCAGCTGCAGATCCTTGTGAAGGTTCACATTAGCAAGCATTTCTACAATTGCATCAACACCTTTTCCTTCTGTTACTTCCTGACAGAATAATATTGAAGAATTTAAGTCATTCTTAACAGCACTCACAGAATCATACTTATTTACGACAGGGCAGAAAAACGACAAGCCTGCTACTTTCATGATTTTTTCATTTAACTGAGTTTGATACCCCAAATTTTTAAGTGTTTCATTTGTGTCACTGCTGCTAAAAACTTGTGACGAAATTTTGTCGAATTAGAATAAATCTACTTATTAGTATTCACGAAAATGTCAGTTTTTCTGCTGATCAAAGTATCACCTCTCCCAAAGTACACGGCTTTATATCTCAAATAAGCATTCAATAAATTTTGGTCGCATTTAATATTTTGCTATTTGGCTCCAAAAGAACGTGTTTACAAAATATTGAGCTGAAATATGTAAAGCTGTCCTTATGGCAAAAGGCCAAAAACCGTTTTTCTGCCCTGTCGTCATTTACAGAAAAAAGTAACACAATTCCAATCCATATTATCTTGATAACCTACCTTTATTTTATCTACATAATCTGGACTATGATGGTTAAAAGTATAATGAGCACCCGCTTTACGCACAATCTCTTCACCCTCAGGAGTGCCTGCTGTTCCTATGACAACCAGCCCATGAGCCCTAGCAAGCTGGCAGGCTGCTGTCCCAGCCTAAAATAGTTTTAAGAGCAATAGCAAATGTTAGAGTTACACTTTTTTACTATTGTATTAACCAAAATGTCTCAACTCTGATATCTGCCCTTTACAGTACATTGTATACTAATTGTTCATATATAATTTGCAATCAATATCTATTTATCAAAAAGAATTAAGCTTACCCCTCCGCTTGCACCATGCACTAAAACTGTCTCACCAGGGCGAACAAGTAGCCTAAAAAAAAATTCGCAAAAAAAAAAAGTTAGATGGAAAACTTTATGCAATGTTTAATAAACGAGCAGGAGTGTTTTATCGGGTATAAAACACGAGGCGCAGCCGAGTGGTTTTAGACCCGATAAAACACGATCTGCGAGATTATTGAACGGCTTAGAAAACTTATGATGTTTGTTCTCATTGTGTACCGATTTTTTTACGAAATGAACCAAGTTTGATAGAGAAAATCCAAGTTAAAGTTTATGCAAATGAAGACGAATCTTTATCCGATTTAAAATCACCTTCATGGTCATGATTTCTATTGTGTTTTCTTCATGAATTATTAATGAGTTTTCTAATTAGAATTAAAATTCTATCATTGAATAAGAAGAATCCAAGGTTAAAGGTTACATACATAGTTTGTGTCAATGATATTTTACATAGATTATGGGTAAACATTTCTATAAAATGCTTATTGACACATCATTTATTCTTTCATTCAATCATTTCTTTAAATTATTCAATCAATTATCTATTCATTTACTCCTTCATTTACTCATTATTAGTATATTAGTAATGTAACAATATTAGTAAAACCCCTAATTGATGGAATATCAAAATCAATTTCACAAAAAAAAGTATTTACCTGTGAAATAGTGCTCTGTAGGATGTAAAATAAGGCACCCCTAGAGCGGCACCCTGGGTGAATGAAAGCTCATCATGCAGCTTAAAGGCATCATTCTCATTACACACTGTAAACTCAGCATATGTTCCTGTAAGACTGGAGAAGGTGTATACACGGTCACCAACCTGGGAAGCAGAAAGTACTTACATAATGAAGTAGCTCGCCAAACTACAACTTGCTATTTTCCTTCTTTACTCTTTTCTTCTTTTTTTCACTCAAGGAAGGACGAACATCAGTAAATTCAGTATAGTTACAAACGTTTGTTTATAAATTTCTCTGTAGTCATGTTAGTGTTTGAAAGGTCATAACTTTTTTTATAAACTTTTAAGCTAAACATTCTGAAATTTGATCAGTAAGCTTGTTTTATGTTGTGCTTTCATATGATGGGCTTATTTTTTTCAATAACCGAAACTAAATTATTTTTTAAAATTTTGAGTTCGTTTCTTGCTCATTTTGTTACTAAGAGCAAATTGCTCATTCATTCATAGATTTTAATTTTTTTAGTCTTTTAAGTCTTTTTACTTGTTTATTGTTTTAGTGGGGAGGAGCCTCGCATGGAGGAGCCTCGCATGGGACTCTCGGTCCCGTTTCACGCCCACCCTCTTGGTCCTTCTTTCTTGTTTTTTTTCTCTTTAGTTTATTTGTTAATTATTTTGTTCATTGAGAAATTTGAAGGCCAATAAAGCTGTTAAAAAAAATACCTTGAACTGTGTGACACCATCCCCGATTGAATGAACAATCCCAGCGCCATTTGCTCCAGGTGTATAAGGCAGCTGTGGCTTCCTGGCATATGTACCACTTCTGATGTACGTATCAACTGGATTGACTCCTGCAGCATGTAGCTTGATTAGCACCTGTTAATACATTTGAAGTAGGACTTCTATTAGAAAAGCAGCTATAAAGTACTGGTTACTTATAAAGCTATGTATTTCACTCTACAGGGTGGCACACTGGGGGGTCGGCAACACATTTCATGCATCGAGAGACCAGTTTCCAGTTTCAAATTACTGCTGTGTTTCTTGATTACAGACTCATTTACACAGGGTTAGCCTCGATTTTGTGCAGAATATTCACGTGTTCCAGTCAAGATCCGTTTAGTTTCAAAGTTTTTGTTGGTACTGTACTTTTTATGTTCTTGACTGACAGCAGTGAAAAACCTATTTCACAACCTTTTTTTCCCACAAGGGTAGCACTTAATAGCCAGTGGCTAACAAACCTGTGGCCCTCATTTCATGATCAAATTGGAATTTTAGGAGTTGATTTTTGCGGAGGGAGGAAAACCGGAGAACCCAGAAAACCCTCGAAGCACAGGAGAGAACCAACAAACAACTCTACTCATATACAACACCGAACCTGGTGGGATTCAAACTCGGGTTGCATTGATGAGAGGCAAGCGCTCACACCGCTACGCCACCCGTGCTTCCCGAACAAGCCATTGAAATGAATGAGTTCACAGAATATCTGAAAATGCAGTAATTCCTCCCTAATCTTAGTACAGCCAACTCCCTTACCTGTCCTTTATCAACCCTTGGTATCAGAACATCAGTCATCAGCTTCAGAACCTCAGGCCCTCCAAACTGAGACACACGGACAGCTCTCATCACTTGTGCAGCACACATCTCCTAGTTATGTCTATTTTACATATGAAAATTTAGTAAGAACTCTACTTAGCCTAATTATTGGAATTCCTGCAACTGAGAGAGAGTGGGGTAGTGAAAACATACAGGAGAAAATTTTATATTCCCTTAAGATATGAATAACAATGAAACAGGCACCATCTTGCATTGGTTGATACAACAAGAGAAGCTTTTAAGCTTATAAGCTTTTAAGTATGCCTCATTAAATAAGGAATGCTTCATATAGCCAACCAAGATGGCAGCTTTGACGTAACAAAACATGCACCTCAAGAATACTGTTTTATCACAAAAATACACATACAATAAGGAGGATACATGCCCGGGGGGGGGGGGGGGG
>NW_022261813.1:33620-46152 GCF_009602425.1 Actinia tenebrosa
GAACTCAGCGCAATAAATTATATCTTTTGTCATAAACAGGGTCTACAAATTTGAGTTTTTTTGTCATAAACAGGGTTTCCCTTTCGGAATCCCAGCGGAACACCCCTACCCAAATCCTCTGGTGGAGTACCCCCCCGGGCCAAGATGGTGGCTTTAAAGTAACATGCTCCAAAAGAATACTGTTTTATCACAAAAATACAAATACAGTAGGAAGGAGGATACATGCATGAAAAAAAATTAGTTAACTTTCAGACTCCCATAAGCTTTATTCAAGCATTTTGATATATATTACTCCGACGTGCAGCCCTCGGAGTAACTTCAGAATACCCGGCCATGCACTTTGTCTTAGCATGAAGCAAGTCTTTTGAAAACGATGCAATAACAATGGTAGACCAATAGAGGATTAACGTGTGCACATCCTAAGGCCGGGTATTCCGGTTGTGCCACAGATTAAAAACTAGTTATAGTAAAGAATTTACCTTTGTATTTTCCCCTAAAACTTTTACTAGTAAATTCTTCACAACCTTCCAGTGACACGCGCCTTCTCTTTCGTAACCAGTTTCCTTTCTCTTGTACCACAGGCCACCCACACTATCAGGGACCCTCTGACTTTGTCTCCTGGGATAGACCCTCTTCTCCCTCGGATCTTTTCTCATACATATGCACCAAAATTATCCCATCAAGTGGTCAGAATCGTCAGAATCACGAAAATGTAACAAAGCCCAACAGGATTTCTTAAGGAGGCTAAAAATAAAACATTTTTCATCCAAACTTTTTTTATTATGAGGTTGAGATATAAATGTGCGAAAAAATATCCACAGTATGTAACTTCATTCACACTTCACAAAATCTCCACAGAAACCCCTTGGTCACTTAGGCAAGAGTTGCTGTTGTCAGGGCCTGGTTGTACGAAGCCTGGATAGCGCTATACGGCAGATAAATCCTAAATAATAATAATGATAATAATAATAATGTCTTTATTGAGTAAATAAAGTACATATCTACATTTACAATATAATCTAAACTAAAATTTAAAATATTACTAGGAATTCTACATATCTACATATTTAAAACTATCTACATATTCGTGAAAAAGTTAACTAGAGTGCAAACAATTAATCCGTGAAACACTAATTACTAAATAGTACAAAATAGTGCTAATTAAACAATAGAAAAAAAAGAAATTTGCATGAAATTGTGCTGTTTAGTATTACTAAAGTTTCACGGATTTACTGTGGTCACTCTAACAAAATTGTACAATTATTAGTGCAAAGTTCTGTAAGTCTACGATCCACTGAGGTCTACTGAACTTTATATTAATTTTTGCAAATTTGTTCAATCTCTTAGAAAGTTGTTCACATTATATATCAATATGGTATGCACTCTATACTATTTATATTTACTCTTAGCCTTCTGGGCCCAGTTGTACAAAGGCTGGATAGCACTATCCAACAGATAATCCTATCTAGTGGATAAATTTATTGGATAACAGCATCGACTTATCCACTGGATAATCCACTATATGAATATGTTCCAAGATTTAATTGCTCTTATTACAATCTTAGAAATTCCAGAACAAAAAATTGTGTGTCTGAATGCTATAAGAATGCTTTTAAAGAATCGTTTAGCTTTTTTCAGTGGATCATAGACTTACAGAACTTTGTAATAATCGTACAATTTTCCTAGTTAACTTTTTCACGAATATGCACTCTACTAACTTTATTTAGGTAGGATGATCCAATAGACCCCTTGCATGTGATGTCAAAGTAGCTCAATTTGGAGGACAAAACAAAAGAATTTCAATCTCATGACAATTGGAAACCAATTGATGATATGTCCTCCAAATTGAGCTGCATTCCGACGTGCTGCAAGGGGTCTATTCTGCAACTATGCTGGTATCCATAGGGGCCCTGGTGCTAGTATTCTATGTATTAGTGGGTGCCAATGAGCTGACAGTGTTTTTAAGGAACCAACAGGATTTTCCCAGCAGCTTTTCTATTCTGCAGCTTATCGTGAGACTCCTTGGCATCAGCAAGAGGGATCTTTTCAACTGAACCAAAATCGATCTTTCCATCAGCCACCAATTGGAACAGTTCGTTGGCCATTTTGCGGTAAAGGGTGGGGTCACTTGTATATGCAAAATGGGAGGCAAAAGTCAGGAAGTAGGATCCTTTGCCAAGCATTGTGGGATCTATTGGGCCTGGGTTTCCAGAAGCACCTCCAAAGAGAACCATGGTACCACGAGGTGCCAAGCAATCAAATCCTAGGAAGCAACAGAAATAGATGTTTGACAAGTTCTTTGGAGGTAATACTCCCATTTGAGTTGACCTTTGCTCAGTTTTAGCCTTGACAGTGTACAAATGAGTTCTTTTCTTTCATTAAGGGCCATTGTATTAGTAAAGAATGTACATACTATGGAAAGATGTGAGTTGATTTAGATTCCACTGGTTTTGGTTGAATGACATTGAATGATATTTTAACCCACAACTGTTGGCTAAGGCTGAGCAAAAGAGAACTCAAAACTGGAATATTTTGCACAATTTATACTTTATTTTTATTTCTTGGATTATGTACATTTCTGATTTCTAGTCCAGTTAAACCACAATTGTACCATTAAAAAATCAATAGAATCTTGTGCCGTAATAAATCACATAAATTATAGTAAGAAACCAGATCCAGCTTGCAAAATAATGTTTTTAAATTTCTATCAGACCACGTGTCATGCTCTTGAGAAGAAGATCCTTTGTGTTAATTGTGTCCATATTTATATGTGCCTTCTTAAGATCTCATGCTCAATTGTCATACAAAGTAATGATGCTTTCGGGAATGACACATGGTCTGAAATAAGAAAACATTACTCCTAAGCTAAAAAGGTCTAGTTGTGTTTGTAAAGTGAAACAAAATGATTACAAACCTTTCAAGAAAGTTGTCTTGCCCACACCATCATAGATGACATTGACTCCTTTACCATCTGTGAGACGCTTGGTCTCTTCAACAAAGTCTTTCTGGGAGTACAGAATGACTTCATCTGCTCCAGCAGCTCTGGCTTTTGCAGCTTTGACTTCTGTGCTACAGGTACCAATGACATATGCTCCTACAAATAGTTTGAGGAACACTTGTTAAGAAGGATGGTTTTATTCAGGTGTGAGCTAGAAGTTTATGTTTATCATCATCATCCCCAATATACATCATTCTCACATATATATCACCATCAATCTTCCATGCTAGCAGATTCTCCCTCGTTGGCAATTCATGGTTTTCACGGAAGCCATGTTGGAGGAACTTAACAAAAGAATTGTCAATGAATTCTTTTGTTATATCCTACAACATGGCCGCCGTGTCTTTTGTTATTTAATTCTCTTGGGAATGGTTGAAAACCATCAATAGAGAGACTCTGCTAGCAAGGGAACATCAATCATTATCAGTCATGCATCATCAACAGTCATTAGTTATCATATTACTCATATTGTCATCAGTCATAATTAATTATAAAAAAAATAAATAATGTGTGGTTACAGAAATTATCCATACCCCCCTCATGGAATAATTTCTTAAAGAACCCACCCACCCCCTACCACCCGGAAATTCCAATTTTCTTCCATAAAAACTCTGTCATTTTTGTTCTTTCTCTGACCCCCCTACCCTTCAGAAACAGGTATGGATAATTTCTGGAACTATACAATAAATTCATCAGTTATCCTCATCACTCATGTCATCAATCATCATCAGTCATCTTAAACAACCACAGTGTAGGGTCGTCCTTCACAAATTTGCAAGATGTGGTCATATTGGAGGGCACACATGTGTAGAACAATAGGAAACAATGACCTTTCCACAACCCCGCTCCTAAATCTAACCAATCACAGGGGACGTTGCAAATTTGTGAAGCCCAGCCCACAGTGTACATTGTACACTATACATTGGTCATATCAATATGCAGTTTATGATGTCACCTTTGAGCTTAGCAAGCTGACAGAGCAGATTACCAACACCGCCAGCAATAAATATCATCAGTCATCATTATCACTCATGTCATCATCAACCATCATGAGTCATCTTAAACAATCACAGTGTACTTTGTACAATATATATTGATCATATCAATATGCAGTTTATGATGTCACCTTTGAGTTTAGCAATTGCAAGCTGACAGAGCAGATTACCAACATAGCCAGCAATAAATATCATCAGTTATCATCATCTCTCATGTCATCATCAATCATCAATCATCATCTTAAACAATCACAGTGTACTTTGTACAATATATATTGATCATATCAATATGCAGTTTATGATGTCACCTTTGAGTTTAGCAAGCTGACAGAGCAGATTACCAACACCGCCAGCAACACCCTGAATAAGAACTTTAGTATCAGGCTTAATAGGAAATACAGCATCAGTGAAACAGTATGCCGTCAACCCTTGCCATAAGGTACTTGCAGCCTTTTCTAGAGACACACCCTGAGGAGACTTGATGACACGCCAGGATGGCACTTTACTGAACTCCGAATAGGAACCTACAATGATATTGGAAAGCAAATCTTTTTTAAGAGAAATTTCTCTCACATACTCCCATCTGTTTATTTGGTATTTAAAAAATAGTGCCCTTCACAGTTCCCTGTGCCACCATGAAAGGTAACCGTGTCTTTGTATCAAAGTGGGACAGCAGTGACCATGCAGTGAGAGAGACATGTTGGACAATTATTTACCTAACTCTATCA
Organism: Actinia tenebrosa; assembly: GCF_009602425.1. The sequence continues at coordinate 38,342 of NW_022261813.1, forward strand.
TTGCAAGGTCACTGCCCTTCTTGCTTTGATGCAAATGCATAGTCATTACCTTTCAGCTAGTTACCTTTCACTTAAATTAGCTTACAAAATATTGAAAATTRCAGTAATTAATTAATATAAAAAGATCAGCAAAAAACCACCATATATGTACAAACCTACTCCTAATCCCATGTATGCTACATTGTCTCCTTTAGAGATTCCTTCGACATCACTGCCAACCTTCTCCACGACACCTGAACCTTCAAAACCTAATGTGGCATTGAGAGGAAACCTTTCTCCCATGTGACCATTGCGACAAATAATGTCAATGAAGTTAACACCACAGAAATGGTTCTTTACTAGGACCTGCAGTGAACAATAATATTAGGGTATCAAGGTTGGCTTAAGCCAAGTAAAAAAATTACATGTTTATCTTTCCTGCCCACTTCATTTTTTTGGGCCGCCTGTTTTTTTCATTATTTGTTATTTTTAAAAACCGAAACTAAAAAAAGTAACAGGCGCTAATTTCGAACCCAGTCTTCCTCAACCTCAATTTGGTACAAAGAGAATTTTGGTAAAAACATGAATTTTGTTTGTCAGTAAATTTTAAAAAACCTGCCCGCCCGCACACTTTTTTTTAGAAATCCGGACGATAAACATGTAATTTTTTTTCCTCAGCCTTAGCAGTAGTACACTCATCTCTCGCATTTTATCAAGGCTGAAATATAGCAGTTTCAAAGGATTATTTAAGTTTGAACATGCAGCCTTGAGGGAATGCTTTGTGTTTGACTAGTAAACTGTTATATGGATTGAGGTGAATTTCTGAAATTGCAATCATACATTTTAGCAAAGTTTGTTAGGTCTTAACTTGACCAACATTAACCTAGAATTTGTGCAGAATCATTATGTGTTCCAATGAAGGTCCATGGAATTTCAAAGTGTTTGTATTGTTGAAGCTGTACATTCTTTACTTTACCAATTGAATTTGTCAATATTTTGACATTAAAATGAGCCATGAAAAAATGAATCTGCATCAAGAAATAGAGCGGTATTTTACTAGTTCAAAGAGGTCTATTTTCTTTTGCAACAAAATTACATGGTTATGGTGGCCATCATTATCAAAATAATTCCATGACATTGTCAGAAAATGCAAAGTTTTCAACAGCAAGTAGTGCCTGTGTGGAATGTCATAGAAACACCTTGATTGAGCTTCACCAAAACCTACTTCCTCGTAACAGAAAATTTTTTGCATGCTTGATTGCTGAGCGCTGAATCTGTACAAGATTAGTTTTTTTGAGATCGACTAGATTTTATAAGCAAATTCCCAAACCACTACTACTAAAGGGTGGGAAAACACAAAAGAGTGACAAAAGAGCAAGAAAAACACCTAATATTAACCTTAAAATAACCTATAGATATCTTATTGGCATCGTTTATAGTAATATGAACGAAAAGACAAATGTCTGCTCTATAAAATAGAACAGCTCAGATGTGGCGTCCTTAAAAAGAACATACAAACGTACATGCATGGCGTATAACTGGACGAAATACGAAGTACCAGTAAAGCGATCTACTCATGGGAAAGAAGTTTGCTTCACAAATAAAGGTTCATTCTAGTCTTAAAATACAGAAAAAACCCTATGGTAAACGTAAATTGTAAAAATGAAAGCTATAAAATGACAATAATATTGTAATAAAGTACAGAGGGACCGACAGCGCGACATCAAACCTTACTTCGCCTTTTGCAGGTTCTGGAATCGGAACGTCTTCATACGATAGCTTGGAAGAGTCTCCATATTCATGGACTACTACTGCTTTCATGGACATGTCGGCTACGCAAGTCTTGTGGAGCTGGCTGGAAAGACTTTTGAGAGGAATAGAAGATACTCGGACAAACAAAAGTCGAAGCATTATCACCTGACCACAGGTAGCCCAAACAATAACAGCACGACCTCAACGAATTAATGAATGATTAATAATAAAACAATAGATTTGAGTTCTTTTGTAATTCCCTTTCATTTTCTTAAAAAATGCAGGGGTATTGATTTTTGGAGTTATTTTGGAAACAAAGATCTCGGGAAAGAAAGAAATATTTTTTTCAAAGATGGGCTACCTGTGGATCCATATTGACGGTTTGAAGAAACAAAGTCATGGTGGCCATATGGCAGCTATATCATGTTGGTGGTATTAACTAATGACGCTAATGAGGAATCTTTTATTAAATACTACTCTTCCCAGTAGACCGAGGTAGTTGTGATTTTTTAATCTCCTTCGTAGCGTCTGTTATGTTATCTGCAAGTACATTTCAAATCAACCACATGATGCCAATGTTGTACCACAAGGACAAGTTTTTTACACCACTTGATCAAAATTCAGTCAAGTTTTAATCACGTGATGTAAAAAGCTTGTCATCGTGGTACAACATTGGCATCACGTGGTCCATTTGAAATGTACTTGCGGATAACATAACAGACGCTACGAAGGTGATTAAAAAATCACAATGATCTCGGTCTACTGGGAAGAGTAGTATACCACCATATGGCATCCATGACGGAGAATTGCGAGCCACTCTAAGGGTTAAATGAGAGGATTTCATTTATCATGCATGCCCCTCCCCCCTCCCCCTCTGGTCTCTTTAGTTCCATGGGTGGGGTCAAGTACTAGGTGCACACAGACTACACAGCATAAGGAAGCAATCTGTCAAAGCAAATGCAATAAGAATGGAATTTACTAGACTTTTTTGACACCCTACACTACAAAACAATTTATTGTATAATTTGAGTACTGAACATTTTTTACTATTTTATCCACAAACGAGGTTAATCAACCCAATTATTACCTTAATGAGACCTTTCCATGAAGGTGTCATTGGCCTCTACAACCACACTCCCTCGACACTTTCTTTTGTTCAGTCAAGTAGCACAATTTGTCTAACTACTGTATTCTCATAAGGCAATATGAATTTGAATAAGAAAGAAATTCACCAAGCATCATGGTAGTGGGAGTCAAATGACTCCATCTGGTGAACCTCCTATTAACCCTTTAAGGTGACTGCCTGCTTTTAACCGTTCGATTTGAGCCCACGATGTTCGTGCGCTCAAAAACTGCTGAAAAATCTAAAAAAAAAAGATTTTATCGACGCGTTTTGAGCTTCAACAGGGTAAAACCCTCACATTTTGCACAGGACTCTATTTTTTAATAGCTCATTCAAAAAAAAACCCTTAAAAATCTAGGTTATATCATTTTAGAAAAATTTTATATCAGTAACAAATGAAAAAATAGATTTTTGTAGGTATTTTTGTTGGACTTTATGAGATTTTTTAAGAGCGCTGAAACCACAAAATATGACAAATCAATGTACAGTGTATCTCTCTGTCTTTTTGTCGAAAATATCCATGTATTATTGTAGAATGATTGACTAGCCTTCATTCGTGCAATCATATAGTCTGCAAATAACTATTATCTTATAAATCTTAATTTTTTTCTAATCACTTCTGGTGGAGCAAGTTTTGCTCCAAAAGCTCACACGTAGGCTTCCATTAAATGATGATTATCTTGAAAACAAGCTCGAGACATCCAATTTTTCTATCCAGATTTGGAATCAGTATTAAACTTCAATTCAGAGAATCGAAGTTTTAAAAAAAGTTTAAATAGTTGTCCAAAAGTAGGCAGTCACCTTAACCTCTTTTTTGGTTTCAAAGATATATATATTGATACCCTTTGCTACATATATAGTATTTGATACTAATCGTATTTCTCTACAAAATAAATCCATAATGTTAATCCATAATCCATCCCCCAGGGTTGTTTAACAAAATTCCTCCATTGGGGGATATGGATAATTTCTGGAACTACATATTAAGTGAGCCTCTTTTTGGTTCGGGAGACACATGCTGAAGTAGTTTGGAGGTCACAAAAATGGCAAAAAAAAACTCAGCTGTTGTCTGAACAGCTTTTCTCAATACTCAAAAACTAGAGCAAGATTGTCAGAGTCTCTAGAACCATGGTAAAAACAGAGGGATACAAATCAAGACAAATATAATGAAAAATAATGTGTTTTTATCGTCGTTTGACCACTGAAATGAGGCTTTCATTTCAGTTTTGACTTCACTCTTGCATTACTATTTTAAATACAGAGATCATAGCTTATGGAAAGCCTGACATTACACAACCAAGCAGTCCTGTAAGGTCATCTTTGAACTTGAACTTGACAAYCAGGAAATACAGAGATCATAGGTTGACACAGGAAGCCCACATTAAAAATGCCACATATTACATAACCGAGCAGTTCTGCTGATTGGACTTCTTACTAGAAGCTGAATAAGTAAAGTCTTCCATTTGTTGTTCCATAGCAGATGCCAGGTTTGCTCCTTCCAYTCTAGGAGTAGCATACTGAGTGTTTGAGGGCATATGGTATGCTGCGTCACTACTTGATACTCTTTGTGCCGTAGTGCTATATGGGTTTGATGGTACGCTAGTTGATCTAACATAGTTACGGATTGATGAAGAAGGCAAGCTTGAGTCACTATAGCCATATCTTGTTGAAGAAGGAGGAAACTGTGTTTGTCTCATGGGGGACCATGTTACAGTTGTATCAAGGCCACTACTGTGTTCTATCTCTTGACGCTTGTATGTGATCAGATATGCAGGGTAGTACTGATCGACATCAAAAACCACAAAAATCTTAGGGTTATCCATCTTATCAACACAGGAGTCATACAAGTCACTGTGAGGGTCATTGGCATCCTTGTGTGGAGGCCTCTTGTATTTCTTATCACCTTTGGTGTACGAGCCAACAAGAACCTTGGCAACAAATATGTATCGAAGATGATCCTCATCTTCTGGGCAGTAACAATCACTGAGAGAAGAATCTCTGGCAAAGTAGGCTCCCTCACCATGGATATTGCCCGTCACTTCCCCATACAAGCGCCAATCAAAGTTTTGTTTACAAATGGGACGTATGTTGCGGTGTGACGTGCCGTGGAATAGAAACCTCTCGTCTATGCTTTGATCACTTGAGGCACCAGAGAGTTTTTGCATATGAGTCTTCTTCCTTTGAATCAAAATAAATAACATCTTATTTCAGGAAGGAATAGGGGTGTTACTCTTCTAACAGGTAGCAAATATACTCTTTTTTAGTATGTTTTTTTTTTAATGAAAAGAATCAGATAGTAGATGAAAATCCTATGGAGTGCATCTCTTTGTGGTAGCAAAGCCCAGGCATTCCAAGGGAATCCCCATTCCCGCCAACCTACATTTTGCCTCTAATTGCTACAGAAGATAATCAATTATCTGAGTTAATCTTCCACCTTGGAGAGATACCTGACTCCAGATCCTAGGAAAGGGAATCCCCTTATCCTAATCGAGTCCCCATAAAGGGAATCCTTATTTCTTCCAAAATGCATTTTTGTTTATTTATATCTTGGAAGATCTCGAACCCCAGTCCTGTGCAGGGAATCCCCTCCCCACATAACCAGGGAATCTCCAATCCCTTCTAAATACATGTTGTCTCTACTATAATATAGTATTACCTGAGATACATTACTTTGAGGGGAATCCCCTCCTTAAACATAACCAGGGAATCCCCTCCCAAAATATGACCAGGGAATCCCCATTTCCACTGCTATACATATAATTATATAATAGAGTGTTACCTTAGGTATTTCTCCATCATAAAAGGGTTTTGAACTCTGTCAATAGTGTTAATCACAACCACCTTGTCACCAATGGAACCCAAAAACTTTGCTTCCATTTCTTTGAATTCCTTGGAATGTCTTTTCAGTTGGTATAGAAGGAATTCTTGACACTCTGCCATCTTTACCCAGAGTTGGGGTAATTCTCGTTTGTCCTCAATTGGCAACTTGTGAGTAATGCTAAAAGAAAGAATACAACAATAGTCATATATAAAACCTCTGTTGAATGTTGAATCCCAGACATCCTGAATTTAAATAGCTAATTATATATTTTACCTTCTTATGTTCTCAAACTCTTGTTTGCTGACATATTGAGGTCTTCGGCATACCTCACGTTCAGTATAATATGTAGGGTCTAGATTTTTCTGGACCATAGGCTTCTGTTGAAAATAGAGTCTGTAGTTGTATGGCTTTATGTAAAAGTCAAACGTACTGTGCCCTTCGAGAAAGTGCTTCTCTATGGTAGCAGATGAAGGGCCTTTAGAATCCTTTTAACAGAATAACAGGAAAAGTGTGAGAAATCAAGTAAATTATAATGTGTGGTTCCAGAAAATATCCATACCCCACCATGGAGAAAATTGGAAATTCCTAGGGGGTAGGGGGTCTGAGCAAAAACAAAATTACAAGGTTTGTATGGGAAAAAATTGAAAATTCCAGGGGGGGACCTTTTTTCAAATTTCCTCCAAGGTGGGGTGTGAAAATTTATCCCCACCCCCCCTCCCCACGCCTTTATGCACAGTAACAAAGTCATGCCCCTCCTGTTAAAGTCAAACAGCAAACAACAAGGAAAATAAAAAGCTCTGACTCTCCACAAAAGTCCAAACTTTTACTGATGACCACCCCTCTAAAGCCCCACCCCCAGCCCCCCAAAATAGCTTGCCTAAGAGAACATAGTATGAAAGGGTTTCATGATGCTCCCCCCAACCCCCTTGCACTGCCTGTCATGACACTGGATTGTCATTCATATATTATGGAACCCTCTGATTAAGGTATAGTGCTTACTTCTTGGGGTCTATATTCTGTAAATCCATCTGGTCCTTTCCAAAGCCAGCGCCATTTAGTCGCTAGTGGACAGTCAGGGATATGAACCTCTGACTCAGTAGAGAGCCTTTTGAGGGGGAAATTTGGTCCTTCCTCGTCAAGTGGTTTGATTTGCATTTCATCCAAATCCACTTTGTAGAAATAAGATTCATTTTGTTCAGATCTGAAACAAGAGAAATGCATTCTTTTATGTTCAGAATTTTCTGGAACTACTCACATGACGGGGAGTCCAGGAATCAAACCAGAGACCCTAGAGGTGAGATGTGAATGCACTAATGCTATGCTGGCCACAATGACAAAGCAGAAAAATGACAAGGCTGCTACTTTTGCAATTTTTTTCTTTAACTCTCATTCATGCTAAAAAACGTTTAGTGCTTCATTCGTGTCTCTCGTGCTTTAAACTTTTCACAAAATTCTGCTAACCTCGAACAATTCTACTTTGAGGTATTAGCGAAAATGTTAGTTTTTGTGCTGATCAAAATATCATCTCTCCCAACATTCAGGGCGTCATATCTCAAATACGCATCCCTTAAATTTCCCCAAATTTTGGTATTTTGTTAATCAGCCCCAAAAGAGCCTGTTTATGGAATATAAACCTTATTGACGCATAAACGTCGAAAGTAGAACCTGTTTTTTCTGCCCTGTTGGCCACAATTGATTACCAATAAATTCAAAACATTACTTACTGTGCAACAGAGGAAGATGAAGAACGATTCAAACTCAAAGTTATTAGTGCATCTGAAAGGCTCTCATTACAGAAAACTTTCTCAAGGTTCAAGTTTTCATTGTCGTTAAGCATTTGCCATTTGTTGTTCACCAGGTAGATCCACTGGTATGGCATAGGACAATGGTGACCTGTGCACTTGGGGCCTTTCTTACATCGATTAAGAAGAAATTTCAAACAAATGTGACTCTGCAAATTGGAACTAATTTGGTCTGAAAATAAAAATGGGGAAAAATAACATGGGATTTGAAAAACAAAAATAATGACAATGACGATGACGATGATGATGTACACAATAATATTAATAAATAGCAATAAACATGCTTAATGATGATGACAATGATGATGGGGATGATGATGTACACAATAATATT
>NW_022261813.1:56786-71238 GCF_009602425.1 Actinia tenebrosa
GTGTAACACCTTTTATGGAAAATGCACTGAGAATTCTAGAAGCAGGGTGTAATATTGTTACGCTACTCATTAACTCAGCCACTTTTATGTAACTTGTTACTAAATATGTTTAAGGGTCTTGGATTAGAACCACGATCGAAAGAACATCACACAGGGGTTGGTTCGAGCATGACCAGTGACCGAGTTCATTCGCTTGTGACATGTAAAACAACAACACACTTATTAGAAATGCACACTGATGGATAAGTTCAGACAGAGGATTCGAAAAGTTGCCTGTGACCTTCCTTGCAACGGGGAGATCGCACTGTGCATGTCTACTCGTGCAGATGTTTCGCGTGACATCGCCGATGCAGTTGCAAAAAGTAGTGATGCACGGATGGAAACGCTGTACGATTTGCCCAAAGTTGCCGGCACCATTACACATACTTTTTGCTGTGTTTAGGCCTTGCTTTCACACTAAAACAGTCAGCCATAAGCGAGAGTTTTTACTTCAACGGAATCGCGTACATTTGACACGAACGGCTTTGTTTTACGCATGCGCAGATGATAGTAATGAGTCATTCCCGATCGTCCTAGATCTCGTCTGCGTTTTTGCTTCGTTTTAGTGTGGACGGGCGAAAATGCTATAAAAACGCTAGTGTGGACGCTGAACTGTTGATGTGTTTTTGGTGACTTGAAAAGGGATCTGGGCCTTTTTGAAAACGCACTAGATCTAGAGGGGACGCCAGAGACCTCACACAACACTAGAAGACTTACGTGTAGCTTGTATGACGTGAATTCCTAAGAAGTGTTTAGTGTCGTCACGCCACGCTTACTCCCCTAAGTAGTTATTAGTGTCCCAAACTGTTCCTTAATGCCATTAAAGTCATTTACTTTTGGGCCTGATAAAACGGTCTCCATGTATTGTAAAACACCGACGAGGCATTTGACTTTTGATTTTAATAATTCCATGCAAAACCTTAAAGAAAAGCGGTGTTTTATAAGATATTATTCTATGCAATTTTTAATTATTTAAGGAAGGCTCTCTATCTTTAAGACATAACTTAACAATTTCTCTTTATCATATAATTACTATGACTGGAGAGAGGAACAGAGTTCAGGACATCATATTTACTATATCGATTTAGTCCAGAAACTCTAAGACATCATATGCCAAATATGACCGCCTTCAGAACATCCTTTAGCTTCATAATACCAGCCAGATCCCTTCTCGAATATTGTTGAGCCAGGAGCGTACCACTTGCCCTCGTAATAACAACCCGATGGAGTTGCAGGTATCATTGGAGGCTCGGATGTTGGAGGCGGAGGTGGAGGAGGGTAGACTGGTGAGAGTGGCTTTCCTTGTGTGGAGACGAATAGCAAAGCAACCAGGAGTAGAATGAAGCGATTCATGGTTGGGCTGGAAAACGAAACCGTGCAGATAGTTGAGTCAGAAGTTATGTTTTCTAATGGCGGACTCCAACAACACCAAATGATCTTTAACATAATATAACATATACGTGAAAACAACGCAACGCAAGACAACTTAACAGCAGCACAACACAAGAGTACACAAACCAGCATACAACATCTAACACAACATCTAACACAGCACACAATAGCACAAGACAGCAAGGCAACGCACCCCAAGAAAACACAATAAATCACAACAGAACACGACACGCGCGACAATAGCAGTACAAAACAACTCAGCAGCACAGTACTGCACAAGACAGTGTGAAAGAACACAAAAAGACAACAAACCAAAAAAGAACAAGATAACACAGCACAAAAGCAACACTAAAAAGCAACACAACACAACACAAAACCCAACAAAAAGTCACATCCACAGCAGCAGAACATGCACTGATTACAACACAACACTAGAAGTGTTTATGCGTTCAGAGCACAACGATAAAAGGTCCTGCATGAGCAGAAATTATTAGCTCTGCCGACTTTTTCATATAAGAGTTGTGGACTAGCTTTAAAGTTTCACAAAGCTGAGCTCTAGAAGCAATTAGCCAAAACTTATCGAGCAACGCCGTTTGCACAGGCTTCTCCTAACAAAGTTACTCGTTACAAATAATCTTTACCTGTTTGTGCCAAGTTTCAAAGTTTCAAGTACACGTTTGTTAAAGAAGAGTTCTAGAGTTAGCTGTACGACGGCATGGATGATAAAAGGACTGAAGTCCTTTTATCATCTATGATGACGGTGGTTTTCGACTTTTTTTTCCCTACTCCCAGAAACAATTACTAAATCAGTGGGAGACAAAACAATAGATGTTTTTTTGCATAAGAAATGACGGCCTGTTTTTTTGTCCCCCAGAACAATTCCTCTAGGAAATCAAAGCCAGATAGATAGATAGACACCTTTATTTAATCTTAAATCAATGGAAACCAATGCTAGGGGTCGATAACTAGCGAAACTTATCGACCACACGGACGGACACACTTAATAACCTGCAATTAAACGGCTTTGAAAGTGATTATAATAGTCGCCTCGCAAAGAGTAAAAAGAGGTCTCAAATTAAATAATTCATCATTCAATTCAATCGTTATTTGTTTATTTTTGGAGCAACTAATAATCTATATATGACAAATTAGTATAGTCATTGTTTTTGATTGGATTGGATCCGGTCTTTCTGATAAAATTGGAATACAGCTATAATGTAGCAACTGTAGCTTGCCTATCTAAACTCACCGCCTATAGCTACGGTTTAAAATCAATATCTAAGTGACCAGAAAATCTCGTTTATTCTTGTTTTCCAAGTTTTATCGAGTTCTATTTCACGCCGAGTAATATTGCAATCCGCGTGGTGATAAAATACTTCGTACAGATTTTTTATTTAGCCCTTGATCAATATTTCCGAGTATTTGTTAAATGTATAAATTTCATTCAAGACTGACTTTCTCGGTTTCAAGTATGTCAGTACAAAAAAATCTTATTTCATTTTATTTTATTTTACTTATAGCCAACTCTTAGGTTTTCAATAGCTAGTGGGTTAAAGAAAAGAGACTACAAAATGCATCGCTGAATAATAAGAGATCAAATAAGAGAGGCTAGGAATCTACTACAGGTTTTCCCCAATTACAATAGCTCCTATCAACTTAACGGCATGAATAAATGATTTAAACTAAACTGACCTAAATCGGTCCTTAGGACTTAACCTAATAATTCTCCAAGCTAAACTAAATGGTTTTCTTCCATCTTTCTCTATTTTTTGCTTGCTTGAAGTGTTTGAGGACACGATAAACAAGTTTGTTTTGTTTCATTTCTTTTTCCTTTCTTTAGGTTCACTTGTGTCTTTCATGTGTACGTCAGTATTCTCTTCATTTCTTGCCGATTAGGAAGAAGAAGATGCTTCAATATATCTCTTTCAAAATTCCTTAGATCCAAAAATCAATATTTTTTTTCAGTTTAAGGGCAATCTTTAGCATACTTTAGGCTTTTACGGTTATCACTGAACGTGACAAATTAGATAATAAACTCCCTTTTTTCGATAAATAAAATTATTGTTTCTCATACTCTCAAGCTAGCGCGATATAGGTTTGTTTATATAACTTGGTTCAGTCCGCAAGCCAAAATTTCAATTAAATTAATATTAATAATTTGAACCGATTTTAAGATTATTTCATCTCATGAACTGTTGAAAGTGGAAAATAATTGATAGTTATTTACTTAATAAGATATTACCAAGATAGTAAAAACAACCGCGCACTGTTATTAAAAGATCTTGGAAATACTTGAATAATCAGAATAATAAATTGGATTCCTACACGAATAAGATGTAACCTAAGAACCGGGAAACCATTTCTGACACGCACGAAACCTAACATACTTATTCCATTTTTGATCTGCGTGGCAACTGTAATGCTATGTTTTAACATAGTTAATAGAGGTCTTAAGGCCGGTTTAGACGGTACGATTTTCGCCTACAACTATCGTATACAACACGCTCGTGTCTGTCGTAGGCGAGATGATGTAGGCTTGATTTACACGCTACGACTCGAGTTGTAGGATTACACACTACTCCATTCATTCCATGCGCGAGTAATGAAATATGGAGAAGAACAAATAAGACTTGTTTTCAGTAAATCTTTATTATGTATTTATATATCTCATAACGACTCAACCACTGAGAAAAAATGACTATGGGAAAGTGAGGTGGGAAGGAGATCAGTTGTGTTTATCATTTTCATATCAAACTACTACGTTCAAAGATTGTCGGAAATGGAAGAAAGATGTATTTTGGAAAGATTTTATATGATAAGAGAACAAACAACGACTTATTTTGAGTGTCAAAAATGTAGACCTACGCAAGAGATTATGTCTTATCATTTATTAGGGCTAGTTATAGTTTCTAGATCTCCGTTCCCCACTCCACTTCTTTGTCTTTCAGTCTAGTTGATTGCTTTGTGGCAGTGCACAACTTGCCCAGATGATGTACACTTAATCTTGTAGTGATAGCCATGATCTTTAATGACTTGCCCAGGAAGGAACTCTTTGCCACGATAGATACATTCACCCTGTGGGCTGGTTAGGGCATCGGGTGTCTCGTCTGGATAACAAAGTTCTGGTGGAAGTGGATTTCCTTGGGATGCTATAATCATCATGGACAGCAAGACAATGAAAACCGAGCTATTCATGATTTTTATTCTGTAATGCAAAAAAAAAAAANAACGGCATGAATAAATGATTTAAACTAAACTGACCTAAATCGGTCCTTAGGACTTAACCTAATAATTCTCCAAGCTAAACTAAATGGTTTTCTTCCATCTTTCTCTATTTTTTGCTTGCTTGAAGTGTTTGAGGACACGATAAACAAGTTTGTTTTGTTTCATTTCTTTTTCCTTTCTTTAGGTTCACTTGTGTCTTTCATGTGTACGTCAGTATTCTCTTCATTTCTTGCCGATTAGGAAGAAGAAGATGCTTCAATATATCTCTTTCAAAATTCCTTAGATCCAAAAATCAATATTTTTTTTCAGTTTAAGGGCAATCTTTAGCATACTTTAGGCTTTTACGGTTATCACTGAACGTGACAAATTAGATAATAAACTCCCTTTTTTCGATAAATAAAATTATTGTTTCTCATACTCTCAAGCTAGCGCGATATAGGTTTGTTTATATAACTTGGTTCAGTCCGCAAGCCAAAATTTCAATTAAATTAATATTAATAATTTGAACCGATTTTAAGATTATTTCATCTCATGAACTGTTGAAAGTGGAAAATAATTGATAGTTATTTACTTAATAAGATATTACCAAGATAGTAAAAACAACCGCGCACTGTTATTAAAAGATCTTGGAAATACTTGAATAATCAGAATAATAAATTGGATTCCTACACGAATAAGATGTAACCTAAGAACCGGGAAACCATTTCTGACACGCACGAAACCTAACATACTTATTCCATTTTTGATCTGCGTGGCAACTGTAATGCTATGTTTTAACATAGTTAATAGAGGTCTTAAGGCCGGTTTAGACGGTACGATTTTCGCCTACAACTATCGTATACAACACGCTCGTGTCTGTCGTAGGCGAGATGATGTAGGCTTGATTTACACGCTACGACTCGAGTTGTAGGATTACACACTACTCCATTCATTCCATGCGCGAGTAATGAAATATGGAGAAGAACAAATAAGACTTGTTTTCAGTAAATCTTTATTATGTATTTATATATCTCATAACGACTCAACCACTGAGAAAAAATGACTATGGGAAAGTGAGGTGGGAAGGAGATCAGTTGTGTTTATCATTTTCATATCAAACTACTACGTTCAAAGATTGTCGGAAATGGAAGAAAGATGTATTTTGGAAAGATTTTATATGATAAGAGAACAAACAACGACTTATTTTGAGTGTCAAAAATGTAGACCTACGCAAGAGATTATGTCTTATCATTTATTAGGGCTAGTTATAGTTTCTAGATCTCCGTTCCCCACTCCACTTCTTTGTCTTTCAGTCTAGTTGATTGCTTTGTGGCAGTGCACAACTTGCCCAGATGATGTACACTTAATCTTGTAGTGATAGCCATGATCTTTAATGACTTGCCCAGGAAGGAACTCTTTGCCACGATAGATACATTCACCCTGTGGGCTGGTTAGGGCATCGGGTGTCTCGTCTGGATAACAAAGTTCTGGTGGAAGTGGATTTCCTTGGGATGCTATAATCATCATGGACAGCAAGACAATGAAAACCGAGCTATTCATGATTTTTATTCTGTAATGCAAAAAAAAAAAATTGTATTAGGTCTCCCGGAGAAAAATACTGAAATCTTGGGTTTCCTTGGGATGCTATAATCAAGAAGGAAAGAAGGAAAGAAGGAAAGAAGGAAAGAAGGAAAGAAGGAACGAACGATAGAGCCGCAGGAATGAAAACACGAAGGAAGGAACGAAAGAGCAAAGGAATGAAGGAACGAAGGAAGGAACGAAAGAGCAAAGAAAAGAAGAGGGATTGAGTGCAAGTTCTATACTTTAAATTTGTCCCATTAATGTCATGAACACTTTTACTGTATAATTGTATAAAACTCTTTTTAAAGCAGCGATTGATTCGAAAAATCTCTTAAAATTCATATTATTATATCAATAATGAAGTCTTTACCTTTAGAATGTAGAATAGAAATTATAATTCAAGAAATGTTTTCTAGTTGCTGGGCGAAGAAACTCGGAAGAGCCGGCAGAAGGAATAGACGTTCACCCGGGTGATTGAGGAGGTAATGAACAATTATAGCTTGAGGCTAGGAAACCCGACTGAGACAGGTTCTATTTGTTTAAGGAGAGTTAAACAAATCATTGCAGCTTTCTTATCTGCATTTTTGTTTTTAATTTGTAATATTAGCGCCCTAGTGAGAGCTATCTGCAAAACAGGTATAATTTTGGAAATACAAATATGTATACTTAAGCGATCTGTATGTGTGTGGGGGGGGGGGGGGGCGACACTCTAACACTCACCCCTCTTCCCTAAGTTTATAGATTAGAAACAGCTGATACAAGTATTCAACATGGTTCAATGTATAAGACTATTTGACCATTCTCCTTTACTCAGTGAGTGTCGTATAAACAATAGACCCATTCAGCTTTGAAAAGTGTTGTCCCATTTCACATGACTATTCCTTCTGAGTATCTCATGAGATATAGACCATTCAACTTGGCTCAATGTTGTCCCATTTTAGACCACAGTGTTTCATAAGCAATAGACCTATTCAGCTTCTCGAGAAATGCTTGAGACGACGGGAATACCGATAATATATATATTATAATATATTACATGGTCACGCACAGTTTATCTTCGAGAGTTGAAGTGATATTACGAGTGAGCCCAGCGAACGAGTGAGACATTCCGTCAACACGAGAAGATAAAATCCGTATCTCTAAGCGGCCATATAATATTCTGTTTAATATTCAATTATCGATAAATCGAAATTTTAGTAAATTCTTACTCTTTAATGCATTTCCTAAGAATTCGTCTACCAATTTTCACATTCATTTGAAGATATCATATCTTCACATACGAAGATATAACTATTTTAGCAATAGAGAAAAATAGATATTTAATCGATGATTATATATCAAAGTTCTTCTTTAAGCCTAAAGTATTTGAAATGAGGAAACATCAAGAAAGTTGTATTCACTTCAAAAAAAAATTCTTTACGAAATCATTTGTCCATCAGCTCCCACCCCATCCCCCTTGTGAAAAAACTCACTCTCATGTTAATATCATCAATTAGCTAAAATATTTTAAATTACCAAACTAAACAGTGTCAAATTAAAATTGCAATACTTGCTATTATGTAATGAAAATAAACACACAARAAACACTGGCTGTAAATGAGATTTTCATGCATCCATTTGGTAACCCAAGAAACTTTTATCTAAACTATCTAAATTGTTATGAACGAGACGTCTTGCTCAAAAAGAAGTCCAATTTTATTCATTATCGATCATTTTCATACTAAAGCTGTATTTTCGTCAGTTTATCTTAGGGAATACTCTGCTGTTTCCATGGAAATAGAAAATGTAGAACTGGAATGTAGTGAATTATGTCAATCTTAGACTATACGGAATTTTTGTGCTTTTTTTTTTTTTTTTTTTTTTAAACTCAAAATATCATCTTCATTTTCCGAATCTAAATGGAAACTACGTTGTCTGGTATTGAATATTACATTTTGCAGCGTGATACTCGATCTCAGATTTTAGATTTCCGACCTACGATGTTTTTTGAAAGACGTGTATATCAGTTGGATGTCATGAATTTGGATAATAATTCAATAATGTTAGCTCATTCAATTAGATCGTTTCTTTGTGTGTTATATTGGTAAAGCAGGCAAGCTTTTCTAATTACAAATGCAAACCTTGGTGTTTCAGTTAGGGACGCACCTTTAGTTAATTTGATACATACATACATACTTTATTAGGTTTTCCATACAAAGGGTTTTTCAACCAAACCTATATTAAATAATGAATATAAAATGAACAAAATACTAGATATAATTATATGAAAATTGATGGGGGTTGCGTACTGAATCACCCACTGAAGAATATGGAGTAGGTACTTCACCTACAAAAAAATATCGCGCAACCTCTCATGTCGGATATCGAGCAAACACAAAAAACGTTATGTGCAAGGGTTGCTACAAAAAAAACCGTCAACTATATTCCTGCTATATTCAGGCTAGGCTGAACACGCGTAGGCCATAAGCTAGTCAGTATTACTATATGTATGTTAGAAAGAGTGTAAATAGATGAGAATGGATCAAATCCACTTGGGCGCAATGCTCTCCCATTTTATACCATTCTCGTTTTCCCAGATCCTCCTCGGTTGTCGTTCCTCCCCTTCAGAGGCTCTGGGAAACCCTACAACCCGAAAACTGTCCAAGACAAGCCAAGACAAGCACAGACAAGCCTTTGGCTTTGTGAAATCTACAAATAGTGAACAAAAACATTCGACAATCCAATCAAAAAGTAGATCTATTGTTCTTCTTAAAAGCCAATCAAATTGTGAGAATTTGTAGAGTTTCCCAGAGCCTCTGACGGGGAGGAACGACAACCGAGGAGGATGTGGGAACGAGAATGATTTTATGCCACATGTGATTCTCTTGAGAATAAACATGTCATTCTCTTAAGAATAAGGCCCCGTCCACACGTATCCGGATACTTTTTGAATCCGCAACTTTTTTGTTGCGGATTGGCTTTTCGTCCACACGTATCCGGCAAATACGGTAGACGAATCCGCAACTTTTTAAATATGGTCCCCAGAGTGGAAAGTTTTGAATACGGCATGAATACGGCTTCGAGTGGACAGTGGAATCCGTATATTTTTGAATGCGCTGACGTAACAGTGTCGGATCCAGTCTTTTCCGCGCGAGATATTTAGCGCGGGCTAAATTGCAATCGCGAAAAATCACATTTCTAACGCAAAGATTGTCTTCATATTCCGAATCTAAAAGGAATCTACATTGTTCGGTATTGAATATTACATTTTATTTCCAAATTGGACAGACATGAAGTCCTATTGCAGATTAATTATATTACCCCAAACTATACTAGACTGATTCCACAAGTCATAGTTTTCACTCGAAAGAATGCGAATGGAAAAGATCCAAATTAATCTTTATTTTGGACAAGAAAGAGCATTTGAAAATAATACAATGGTTGCTTATACGGGATTATAGAGTGATAATACTCTGATTAGTAGGTTTATAATCAGAATCATAAACCTTTTACGGTCATGATTTCTATTGCATTGTCCTCATGAATTATTAATGAGTGTTTTAAGTACTGTTAAATGAACGAGCAGGAGTGCTTTATCGGGTATAAAACACGAGGCGCAGCCAAGTGGTTTTAGACCCGATAAAACAGGATCTGCTGGGGAAAAAAAAAAGATCGGCTTAAAAAACTCATGATGTATGTTCTCATATTGTACAGAATTCTTTACGAAATGAACCAAGTTTGATAGAGAAAATCCAAGTTAAAGTTTATGCAAATGAAGAWGAATCTATATCAGATACAAAACCTCCTTCATATGGTCACGTTTTTTATTATTTTTCTTTTATGAATTATTAATTAGTTTGTGAATTAATCAGAATTGTAAAACTCTTCATGGTCATGATTTTTATTGCGTTTTCCGTCAGTATCAAAAAAAGAAAAACAACAAGCAAGTACATGACTAAAGGATTTCACTGTATAGAGGATACTAAACCTGAGGTGGGGTACTAAGGTGTTCGTCTTCTCTTCAGTACTAACTTTACTAACTCTTTAACGCTGAATATTTCCATCTGCAGGAATCAAGAAAAAACCGGATTTTGACTCCACTACGCTAGAAATACAACACACACACTTTTGTTATACATGGGCAGGTGGGTCAGCTGGGCCCACGCCGGTAGAGTTTTATTGCAATAAGACCAGTATACAATGTGTAAACTAAACAAGTTGTGCATATCCGGGCCCTCGACGCACTATAATCGTGGCAAGGTAAATTACAACCGCACAGTAAGTATGAGTGTATTAATCAAGTCCACAATGCACTAAAGGTAACAGCAGAAATAATTACAATTAATAGTATRGAAAATAAACCTAAGCATCAAAGCCGGTCACGAAAACCCCAAAAACCACAGTGTGGAAAAAAGGGGAACGTGAACCCCCAACCATGCTAAGATGCAACCTTTGGGGTTTTAAGGCAAACTGTACGAATAAATGTCACATGCARGCTAATATAAGCATAARTCGAAACTAAGGCGATARAAACCGGCGAGGCTGACCGTAGATGAACTCTCACACATTCTAGACACTTCTTATACTAATCCTACCCACAAGGGACCCGACGCTAACTACGCACGAACTAACAAGCTCCCGTGCCGGCAAAATAACCATTTGTGCAAATCTCGTGCCTCGCTTGGCACAAATTACATCATCATTACAGGTAAGTCGGGCTATGTTTAATAATGATTCTATAGCCAGAAAATAATTGCATCATACAACATGGCTGCCTTAGATGTATAACAGGAAAAAAAACTTTACTCTTTTAAAGAATCGTTTACCATTGGACGAGCGAACTTGAATAATTTGATACAGATTCGTGATCACCAAACTGAATTTTTTCAATCGTCGTGTTAATTGACAATGTTCGGTTTGCTGGATCATTTTCGAATTTATACCAGTTTTTGCTCTTGGTTTGAAGTTTGAAGTTTGTATACGTACTAACATATATTTTATTAAAATCAAAGTCTTAAACCAAGGGCACTAGGACACCGAATGTGGTTGGATTTCTATAGGTTTTTTTTCCTTTCGATTATTTGAATTAAATTAACGTTATACTTGTTTGACTTATCTTGTGTCCGTGTTCCTTCGTTCGCTGTTGTAATCTAGACGTTTTCATTCCAAAGGTCAAACGGTTTGATTAGCCTATGAGCGTTACTTCTTTAACGGCCGTTCCGTACTTGACTCTGTTTGTACTATACCAACAACAACGCGACCGCGCGATGCTCCTTACGTCAGTAATATTCAACCGTCCAGAGTTAATATGGTTAATCAAATTCACCTTAAGTTCCATATAGAGCCTCTATATTAAGCACTTGAAAGAGTGTTTCATCCTCAATCCAAAACCTCCGAGTTGGTTAAAAAGACTCGGCTTTGCCTCGTTTTTCAACTCACTTCTCGGGTATTTGGAAATCTGATGAAACAATCTTTCATGTCTTCGATATATTACATGAACCCCATTTAATATAATGCTGTATTCATTTTATCAGGTGGAAGACTCAATAAATAGAAGATGTTATGTCTTAATAGACTTTCTCGGATTTTCCTCAAAAGACCAAACTCGACTAAGAAGCTTATCCGAACCAAGACATCCCAGTCGGAGAGAACCCGACAAGTCCCTGCTTTATTCCCAACCCGTTCGTGGTTATTCTCGGCTAAGACTAGGCAAGGCTTCGTAAAAGTCTGTCAATCAAAATCGGATGTCATTGTATTGGATCTAGAAGATTCCGTTGCCCAAGAGATGAAAGCCAAACAACTGAACGAATACGTTAGTGGCTTGAAGAATGGAATATTCCAAGGCAAGAGATTCTTCGTGCGTTTGTGTGGCCTAAATAACGAGGAGTTAGCCAGACAAGTAGAAGTTTTGACGACGCCAGCAGTTTACGGCTTTGTGCTTCCTAAAATCGAGGGCCCTTTTTGTCTAAAAGAATATGAAAAACTGGTGAAAAGCGCGGAAGATAAAAACGATTTACCCTCGGGCTCGATAAAATTTGTCCCTATCTTGGAAACATTGGAGGCTTACTTCAGTGCGGAGCAGATTGTCAATGGTTCTGCCAGGAATGTTGGGGTTTTCGCTGGGTTTGCTGATTTTGAGACACAGGCGTATTGCGAGGCAAATTCTGCAACTTGCGAGACATTTTTTAGCCAAGTGGTCTTGGCTGCTAGAGCTGCGCAGATCTTGCCGATAGCTGGGGCATGGGACAAGTTGGACGATCATGTTGGCGCAGACAAATTTTATCGCAAGATGAAGGCTTGTGGGTTTGCGGGAGCAGTAGCATTAACACCCTCCCAAGCTATACTAGCTAATGTCGCTTTTTCATGCTCGCCCAAAGAGCGTCAATGGGCTGAAGAYGTAATGGCATCAAGCGAAACTATTTCAGTTGTACAGCCATCGATACAAGAGAGTCGACAGATGGTAGGTCCACCGCACAGGTTAATAGCATCGAGGATTTGTCAAGAGAACCAGTATATCCAAGACGTGTCCTTAGTATCAGACAAACCAGCTCTTCTTCCTTGGAGAACGCGTCAAAGAGGTTTAAAAGATGCAGTCCAAATAGGTCGTACCTTGCGTCCTCCATTAGAAATTACGGTCACCGAATCATGGAAGGCACTTTGGGAAAGTGCTTTTTTGACGGTCAATCGTCTCAACACAAGCAATGAGTTTGCGTCGAGGCTAGGTTTGAAGTCAGCACCTCTTTCATTCACCTTGATTAACACGCTGGCTTTATCTCTGACCGTGACAAGCTTCAGCGAATCTGCAAGGGTTCATCTTGGGTGCTACGATGCGATGCAGAAGAAACCTGTCTTTCCTGGAGACACTCTTAGCAGTGTGTGCCGCATAGATGATGCTAAGATCCTCACGACCAAAGGAGGCAATCAATATACTGTGGTGTTCTCGTCACATAACTTGGTCAACCAGAAAAACAAGAAGGTTTTTACTGTGCAAAAACGTACCATGTTTCCACCTCTCAAGATTGAAAACCGACAACAAGCTATTGACAATGTCATTCTCGACGAAGCCAATGAAACGTCTTGGAGACAATTCATAACCAGCCAATCAACAGCCCTCTTGTCTCCTACAACTGCGCATGCTCAACCATCGTTATCAACAGGCGAGTTAATCATTCACAATGATTATAAATGTTTTGGGGTCTCTGAAACAAGAATGTTGTGCAAACTCTTCAAAATCACCAACGCTCACCACCACAACATCGTTCGATATTCCCCAAGCGATATTCTAGTCTCTGGTCCGTTCGTTATCGCTGCCATGGTCAGTAACGCTGAGTATGACGTAGGTGATGTGGTCTATGACGAATACCCTATGCACATCAACATTAACAAGGTGAACCCTGGAGACCAGATAGGTACGTTAACTTTCGTCAAGTCCATTCGTCGTCTGGCTGAGAATGATGATTTGGAAGAGATCACCCTGCACCATATTGGAGTGAAGAATGTTGATCTGGAGTGGCTGGAAATCTCTGGTGTTCCAGAAGATCTGTTTGGGGATGAGCTAAAGAAACCTGCGCATTATGAGAAATTATGTGCGGCACAGTGCCCGATCTTGTATCGTAAGATAGCTTGCCAAGCAGTTAGGAAAATAGTCCGTCGGTGTTAATCGAAAAGTCTGTGTCGAGTAGTAGCGACAAACAAGTGGGTACGTCGACTGTTATTATAAGAAAGAGAGTGTTTTCTTAATAGACCCTTTCAGCCCCGAGAGGGAGGGGGAGGGTGTAGTCCCCTATATTCGCTACACGGGTACGTGCCGCCAAACAGGGTATGGTTTTTTCAGCGATTCTACCCTGGAACAGGGTATGTAAAATCGCGCTCGCTCTGGGACAGGGTATATGAAATCACGCTCTTCCCTCTCTGGAACAGGGTATATATTTTCACAATACCGAAACAGGGTTTTATATATACAATAAATCATCATTCAGCAAGTCAGATTAACTTGTTATGAATACTTATACGCCAGTACTATATTTTAATAAAAAAATTATTGAAAGCTCAACACATGTACAGGCTTTAACTAAATCTAATCTGGAACAAATTATATCTTTACGATATTTACTCTGGAATAGGGTATGGTTTTCAGCGATCTTACTTTGGAACAGGGTATGATATTCAGCGATTTTACTCTGGAACAGGGTCAGGGTTCAGAGGGCTCAGCGGCGCATCCCTACCCTAAGCGGACAAGAATACCTCCCCCCCCCCC